>CAWUFW010003442.1:1592874-1822477 GCA_963921515.1 Calotriton arnoldi | reverse complement strand
CAGGGGGCAGGATGCCTACCACTACTACCACCCTTAGCCAGGGGGGCAGGATGCCTACCACTACTACCACCCTCACCCAGGGGGCAGGATGCCTACCACTACTACCACCCTTACCCAGGGGGGCAGGATGCCTACCACTACTACCACCCTTAGCCAGGGGGCAGGATGCCTACCACTACTACCACCCTCACCCAGGGTGGGCAGGATGCCTACCACTACTACCACCCTTACCCAGGGGGGCAGGATGCCTACCACTACTACCACCCTTAGCCAGGGGGGCAGGATGCCTACCACTACTACCACCCTCACCCAGGGGGGCTGGATGCCTACCACTACTACCACCCTTAGCCAGGGGGGCTGGATGCCTACCACCACTACCACCCTCACCCAGGGGGGCAGGATGCCTACCACTACTACCACCCTTACCCAGGGGGGCAGGATGCCTACCACTACTACCACCCTCACCCAGGGGGGCTGGATGCCTACCACTACTACCACCCTTAGCCAGGGGGGCAGGATGCCTACCACTACTACCACCCTTACCCAGGGGGGCAGGATGCCTACCACTACTACCACCCTTAGCCAGGGGGGCAGGATGCCTACCACTACTACCACCCTTACCCAGGGGGCAGGATGCCTACCACTACTACCACCCTTAGCCAGGGGGGCAGGATGCCTACCACTACTACCACCCTCACCCAGGGGGGCTGGATGCCCTACCACCACCCTTAGCCAGGGGGGCAGGATGCCTACCACTACTACCACCCTCACCCAGGGGGGCAGGATGCCTACCACTACTACCACCCTTAGCCAGGGGGGCAGGATGCCTACCACTACTACCACCCTTACCCAGGGGGGCTGGATGCCTACCACCACCCTTAGCCAGGGGGGCTGGATGCCTACCACTACTACCACCCTCACCCAGGGGGGCTGGATGCCTACCACTACTACCACCCCCACTCATAGGATGGACAATGCATGACACAACCAGCACACCACAACCTAGGGAATGCAAGAAGAAGACATCCCCCAACACCATGACAAGCGTGTGTAGACTGTGTCAAATGCCTACAACACCGAACATGACTTTGAACATACAATGTGACCCCCTAGCACATGTGCCACACATATATGTGTGTGGCACCCACAATGCAAGCAGGCCATGACCATTGTGGCAATGGGGTCCAAACCCCCATCATCACAGTGACCAAAATGTAAGTGTGGGGTCCATAGCTGAAGCACACTTTGAACAATGTGGCAATGGGGTCCAAACCCCCATCATCACAGTGACCAAAAGGTAAGTGTGGGGTCCATAGCTGAAGCACATTTTGAACATTGTGGCAATGGGGTCCAAACCCCCATCATCACAGTGACCAAAATGTAAGTGTGGGGTCCATAGCTGAAGCACATTTCGAACATTGTGGCAATGGGGTCCAAACCCCCATCATCACAGTGACCAAAATGTAAGTGTGGGGTCCATAGCTGAAGCACACTTTGAACATTGTGGCAATGGGGTCCAAACCCCCATCATCACAGTGACCAAAATGTAAGTGTGGGGTCCATAGCTGAAGCACATTTCGAACATTGTGGCAATGGGGTCCAAACCCCCATCATCACAGTGACCAAAAGGTAAGTGTTGACAAAGAAAGAGGTGCAACTGCCAAACTGCATGGATGATTCCTGGTCACAGAACAACAAACACATCAGTGGCAAAGTAGTGTATGTGTCCCATTGCAACATAAATTGGGGGAGCCAAATCCTGCAGTGCAAATAAGACATACCTTTGGCCATGTGCAGACAAACAACACCCATGGGGGCTGACACCGTCAACAATCATCAATGACACAATGACAGAAGTGACCATCAGAATGCAGACCCACATATTTGCACCAATGGGCACACACATGCAGATACCCTGTGGAGACTGCAGATGTGAGGTGAACAGATACCATACCATGGCAGCAATGGGACACACAAACCATGATCATTGTGCTGACCGATGACCTAGGAGTCCCAGGGACAGCAGGGGAAACCCACCAAACTACATACAGCCAATGGCACACCCAAGATATGCCAATGCAGTGGTGCAGATGCACAAACACAAACAGGCAGACCCACACTGCACATCATACACAACATGTGAGGGGGGGTGCCAGTGTCCCCATGCAACCACACAACACATGAGGAGACCTGAATACCAATCATACAGATGTGCATACAGTGCCACACAAAGGTAACTCATGGATCCAAATCCCCTATGTGGGCAAGCAGGCATTGTCAGATGAGAGGGAGCACAAATCACACATGTCACACAGGCACGTAGGGACAGCAACTGACACAGCAAGACACAGACACACCACAGCACCACCCCCAGGGCCCCCACAATGTGGTGACCCTGGGCTGCATTACAATCCCACTGTGATGACAAAGCTAAATGTGGTTCACACTGTGAACCACAGTCATGTGTACTGAGCAACTAACTACCATCACACCTACACAAGCACAAATCAAACAGCATGGCCAGTAAGCCAAGGCCAACATGGAGGCAGGGGCCTAGCCGGGCAACAACTCTCATCTGCACACACTCAACACCACACCCCTCGACCTCCAACAATGTGCAGCAGTGAAGCACACATGCACTGGTGACATTGCACATGCACCCATGACTATTCCAGGGTGGTGGGTGGGAACCAAGGTGCAGAAACACATCACACATGGACACTCAACAAGACTCCTGAATGTCTGACACACTGCACACTACGCTGTACATGGACATGACGGCAATACCACACCAACCAATGGGATCCCAGCCACAGTCACACACCAATGAAGAAGCCAAGGTCACCCACAAAGAACACACATAGACAACAACCAACATTGCAGCCCGGACCCTGAGGAGTGCCAGCAGTCACACACACAACGTGTCACAATCACTGAAAGATAACACAAACTGGAAATCACATGACAGGGGCAAACAACAAGTGCCAAGGGGAAACCTGACTGTGACCCATCTGCGTCTGCACACAAACTCAGCCCTGACAGCAAGCACACCTATGGGTGACACCCTGATGACCAGTAATGTGCCATGCACCCACATCACAGAGAACCCAGGGAGAAGACTTTGGGGGAACATAGCTCAACTCAGCTAGCATCACAAACAGGTACAACACTAGGGATCACAGCATGCACAGCTAAACGGAAGTGAACACACAGACATGCACATACAACACACACCTTGGGCGCAGGCAATGTCACAGGAGTACACACTGCCATGAGGGGACTCCACTCCTGTGTGAGGAAAGCTGTGCCATATGTTGCCTCAGTAGGGCCCCATCATGTCAGCTGAGCACTTGGTCACACAATCAACAATTAGCACCAAATGAGGGCTCCCGTCACATCAGCCTGGTCATGGAAGTGCCAACGGAATCATCAGCACAGATCCAACACACTTGTATAGCAATGTTGCACTGACAACACAGATGAGTCCTTCCCCATTGATGCCCAAACCTGCATGTCCACTGGAGATGGCCACACGGTCAGGGAAGTAGACGAATTGAACAATGGCAGGCACAACAGATGTGCAGGGGTGGAAGCCACAGATGTGAAATAGCCAATCTAAGTAGGAAATCCCATTGCCAAATACTGAACACATGACACCCTCAGATGCTGCTATGGATGACATGGATACACCACAGGATAGGACACATTCCCCCTGGACCACATGGGTTCCTGCACAGTAACACTTCATTATCATGAGACCAAATATCACCATCACTGCAGCAAGGGCATGGTTAGCATCATCAACATCATGTACATCAGAAGCAAAAGCACTAGAGAACAGAAAGTTGCTTTATTCAGCATATGTGGCATTAAAAGTAGAAGTCCGGTAGAACATAAACAAAGGCCAATGGCCAGTCCATCAACAAAGTCACAAGTGGGTGACAGTGGCAGATGCCACCCTACACATGCCTGCACAAAACCAGGGACAATCCACTAGGAGTGGCAACCGGGGGGTAGGCCAGGCACCGCAGGGACAGGATCAGGGCTCACCAGGAGGAAGCAGGGAAGGGGTGGTGGGTGCTGGAGAGCCACTGACAACTGCAGTGGAGGTGTCTGACATGGTGTGTGCCGGCACAACTGGGGGGCATGGCTCAGATGTTGTGGGTGCCGGCACGACTGCAGTGGACCCTGCAGATGGAGTGGACAGGTCCGCCACTGCAGTGCCCAAGTCAGACAGGGTGGTAGTGGACTCCACTGCAGTGCCTACCACCAGGGGAGGAGAATGGGGAACAGGCAAGGTGGGCTGGACAGAGGGGAGGACACCCTCACCACATCAGTGGCACAGACAAGCGCAGCGGGGGTGTGGTGCCGGGAGAGCAAGTGGCAGGGGGAGAAGGCCGGAGCCTCTTGGGGATGGTATATCTGTGGGTGGGGGAACCTGGGGCAGGGTGTGGTGGGGGCACCTGTGGAGTGGGGGCCTGAGGGATGGAGGAAGGAGACCTGGTGCTTGAGCTGCAGGGCGGCGGCGGGGTCTTGCTCTTAGCACTCCGGGGGACTTGCGGGTGGGGGCCTCAGTCTGTCTGCGCCTGGGGGAGGGTGTCCGGGGGCGAGGGGCACTCTGCTCCGTGTGGGGGCTTCCTCTTCACCCTGGATGCTGGAGCAGCTGGATCGGAGGGGAAGAGGCCGAGGTCACTGAGGAAGAGGCGCTGGGTCTTTGGGGTTGCAGGTGAGGCAAGGGAGGGTGCTTTGGAGGGAGAGGCAACTGAGGACTGCGCAGTGCCCGTGGATGCGTGTGTGTGTACCAGGGCCCCATCCCCTGTGAGTCTGGTTTCAGTCCCTGACTGTGCGTGCGTGTGCGTTTTGTTTGTGGCGTGTGTGTCTGTGTGCTGGACGTGTGTGTGCTGGTGTGTGCCTGTGCCGGTGTGTGTGTGCTTGGGACGGGTAAGGTGCTGGGGAGTGTGGATGGAGCAGAGGCAGGAGGGGTGAGGGACTGTCTGAGGAGGGACACTGCTGCCGTCAGGGAGGAGTCCATGGACCTATTGCCCCTCTGTAGGTCAGACATGCCCGATGAGATGCCCTCCATGAACGACACCAGCTGAGTCAACAGTGCGGTGTGCGCATGGAGGACACTCAGCATGGCTGTCTGCCCTACATGGAGCTGGCGAAGGAGGTACACAGACTCCTCACTCAGGGCAGCAGGGGACACAGGGGCAGGGGGTGCGGTGCCTGGCCCAAAGGAGACACGCTCCCGAACATGGGAGCCTCCACGGACCTGGGGAATGGGAGCCGATGGGAGGGCGGTGGTGGTGCTGGTGGTGGCGGGGACAGCAACACTAGCTGGGGTGTGGTGGCTGCTGACACCCGCCTCCACAAGGGAGTCATCCTCCGAGTTGCTCTGGTCCTCAGCTGAGGTGGATGGTGCTGAGGACTCCTCGGTGTGGCTCCCCTCGCCCTCCGTGCCACTGGGTCCCTCCGACCACTCCTCGGCTGCTGACCCAGTCTGGCTCTCTGGCTCCTCCTGGTCCGTGGAGCTGTCCCCTTCCGTGGCCGTGGATGTATCTGCAAACAATGGGGAAACAGACAGACATCAGTCACCTGCACCAAACGCACACACCACTGTGAGCACAGCACATTACAGAGCAAGCCCTGGCATCATTAGTTGTACATTGCTAAAAGTGCCCTAACTGAACAGGAGAAGCCAATTGTCAGTCTGATGCCAAGCATGGCACTCACATCCCACATGGCCTTGCACCCATCTGTCTGGTGTCTGTTGGATTGCAACACCCCAGTGTGGACACATGCACCAAGTACACAGTAGTTGGACAGTGCAGAGGACACAGTGTGGCATGTGGACATGCACACATCACAGCTCTTGCCACTGAGTCAGTACAGGTTTCCGGATGAAAGGGATGCCCAGAGTCAAATAGGAAATGCATGTGATGCATACCAGCGACAGACACCATGATGCACCCATGTCCTGATAGCCATCGCCACAATGGTGTGCATGTAGCACATGTCACTCCCCTGCAGGACCACCAATAAGTTGACACATGCCATGGCAGAGGCATGACTGCTAAGTCATACATCACTGTCTCAGTGATGTATGACTTGGCAGCCAGACAACAACACTATGCACTGTGTCACAATAGTAGGTCATGGGGAATGCAAGTCCTGGAGCTGCACAAGTGCACATGTACATCCCCCACACAACACATCATCTTAACCCTCATCTGTCCAGGTCATACCTATTGGACATATGGGAGACCTGTGACACTACCCTCTGAACCTGAGCCCCTCACAATTTGCTGTGAATGGGGAACAGCTGCCTGAACTTCACATTCGCATACCCCAGTCTGCACGGGCAGCTGATCAAACACCTATGTGACACACAAGTATCGTCTCCTATGGTCACATCTCCAGGGGCATGCTGAGCCCCTACCAAGAAACACCCCAGCAGTCCTGGCAACTAATCCACAGCACACTGACACAGAGGCAGACACCTGAGGGGTCAAATCACTGTGCACAATGTGTCAGCTGATACACGGGAGTGGGAGTACAGAGTGCATTGCATGGCCTGGAGTAGGCATGACTGTCCTGCTCCACATGAATGAGGGATGTGCCCTGGACAGTGGATAGCTGGCTATGTATGTGTGACACACGTAATCTGCACACTCCTGGGGCCCAAACATTGTTCCCACCCGCTGCATGGGCGTGTGCCACATACCCCAGGCACATGTGGTGGCTCAGCTCAGCAAGTGGACCGCATATCAAAGCAACACGCAGATCACATGTCCAAACACAGGCGTTGTGTGAACAATGGACCCACCCATGATGCCCACAACAGAGTTAGGGAAACAGATGCTGTCCCCCACCTTTAGTGAAGCAAACTGCAAGGACACAGTCCCAAGTGACACAATTCCCTGAATGTAAGGGCCACACCTGGGTATCAGATGAGCAGTGGGCAGTGCACAATAGAGGGACATGGCTCCTGGACAACATGACTGCTGCACTGTGGCAGTTGAACCAGGCCAGAGGAGGGCACAAAGCATGTAATACAGAGTTCACAGTGCAGTCTTTGACTCACCCCTCCTTGCTGCTGTCTGGCCTTCAGCTGCCCATCCAGGTCTGGAAACACCACCGCCAGGATCTGGAGCATGTGGGGGGTCAGGGTCCGTGTTCCGCCCCTCCTGCGAGGAGGCGACAGCTTCAGCTGGACCCGTGCAATCCTCCGGGTCCAGCCCCGAAGGTCCTGCCACCTCTTCTGGCAGTTGCGGATCCGGCGCTTGTAGACCCTCACGGACCGGACGGCCCGGACGATGTCCTTCCAGATCTCCTGCTTCCGATGGGCATTAACCTGTCAGGATGACAAAGTGAAAAGGCCATTACCACACATGCAACATATCCGTGCATGACACAGTTGTATATACATGTCTCAATCACAGGGGCACATGATGTACACAGGCAGTGCAAAGCTGCCCATGGACAGTTTGCCAGACGTCACTACATGGTATCATTGCATGGGAAGTAAAACCTTGTTCAAATGCACTGTCACTGCACCATACCTGTCCAGTGCATGTCACTACACACTATGGGGGTGACAACTACTCAGTGAGCCTGCTAGCCAGTGGCGTGCAGACTTTCAGCCTTGCTAGTCAGACAAAATGCACATTCAGAAAGGCAGTGCACAGAACACTCACCTGCTCCCCTGGTGTCCCATACAGCTTGCTGTACTGTGGAAGTAGGCTGTCCAGCAGGGCCTGGTTCTCTTCAAGGCTGAAGGCTGGGGCTCTCTCCACAGTACGTGCCATTGCAGGGTCCAGAGGGGCAGAGACAGCAGCAGTGCAGTGGCAGATGTCGTCCTGGAGCATGTAGTGCAGGCAAGTGAGCTCTCAGGGGAACAGCCAGCAATATATATGTGCTGGAGAGGCAGATACTGTCCCTTGTGTCCAAAGTGATAGGTCCAAGTCGTTTGCATCTTCTGAATCTGGCCAATCCATGGAATAGCAGCACCAAAACACGCCCACAGCATCCTTCAAATCTTCAACTTCATGACATACATGATTTTGCAACATTGTTGTGGGTGACCAACTGATTTTCCAGCAACCGACTCGTTCGAAATTCGAAAGCGTCCGTTGCCAGGCAAGCCCATTGTCAATGGGTGCGCACCGATCGGTCCATTGCGGTACAACGCGTACAGGGGTACAACGCGTACCCGCACACATTGAATGCAATGGGCCGGCCGGAGGCACCGATCGGTCCATTGCAGTTCAACGCGTACAGGGGTACAACGCGTACCCGCACACATTGAATACAATGGGCCAGCCGGAGGCACCGATCGGTCCATTGCGGTACAACGCGTACAGGGGTACTAACGCGTACCCGCACACATTGAATGCAATGGGCCGGCCGGAGGCACCGATCGGTCCATTGCAGTACAACGCGTACAGGGTACAACGCGTGCACCGCGACACATTGAATGCAATGGGCCGGCCGGAGGCACCGATCGGTCCATTGCAGTTCAACGCGTACAGGGGTACAACGCGTACCCGCACACATTGAATGCAATGGGTCGGCCGGAGGCACCGATCGGTCCATTGCAGTTCAACGCGCATAGGGTACAACGCGCGTACCACGACACATTGAATGCAATGGGCTGGCCGGGGCACCGATCGGTCCATTGCGGTACAACGCTGTACAGGGTACAACGCGTACTCGACACATTGAATGCAATGGGCCGGCCGGAGGCACCGATCGGTCCATTGCAGTACAACGCTGCATAGGGGTACAACGCGTACCGCGACACATTGAATGCAATGGGCCGGCCGGGGCACCGATCGGTCCATTGCAGTTCAACGCGTACAGGGGTACAACGCTGTACCTGCACACATTGAATGCAATGGGCCGGCCGGGGCACCGATCGGTCCATTGCGTATCAACGCGTACAGGGGTACAACGCGTACTCGCGACACATTGAATGCAATGGGCCGGCCGGAGGCACCGATCGGTCCATTGCAGTACAACGCGTACAGGGTACAACGCGTACTCGCACACATTGAATGCAATGGGCCGGCCGGAGGCACCGATCGGTCCATTGCAGTTCAACGCGTACAGGGGTACAACGCGTACAGGGTACAACGCGTACCGCACACATTGAATGCAATGGGCCGGTTGGGGGCACCGATCGGTCCATTGCAGTTCAACGCGTACAGGGGTACAACGCGTACAGGGGTACAACGCGTACCCGCACACATTGAATGCAATGGGCCGGCCGGAGGCACAGATCGGTCCATTGCAGTACAACGCGTACAGGGTACAACGCGTACCCGCACACATTGAATGCAATGGGCCGGCCGGGGGCACCGATCGGTCCATTGCACTACAACGCATCACTGTACATGTGACTGGCATATGTCAGCATGCCTGTCTCAGATGGACATATGCCAGCCACAGATAGCTCCCAGGAGTGAGGGGCACACCTACATCACGACAGCCTGTCCAAACTTTATCATAAGGCATGTAAGGCTGCATTTCCTATTGTGTGTATGTTGGTGTACATGTTGTCATGTGGGTGTCACCTGTGGGCAGCCACCCCCAGGCTGTGCACGTGTTCATGGGGACAGGATCCTGGGTGTTACGTGTACATGACCACTGTGATGTGCAACTGTTCATATCTGTGCATGTGCCATGGTCACATTTCACGGTGGTGTATGTGTATGTCATGTCACATACCCCGTGAGTCCCATGTGGGACGGTATGTTTGAGCCAGGGTGTCCCAGTGGCACAATAGTGATGGTCCTCCACAGTCTTTGTGCATGTAGTGTTTACAATGTCTCTGATTTCATGTGCACAATGGGAGACAGTCTCCACATCCAGGTTGTGTGTGCATGGACTTTGATGTTGTGCGTGTGTGTGTCACAGACGTCCATGTCTGTCCTGCCGTGGCAAGTGGGGCCACTACCTGTGGGGGTCATGGTTGTTTTGCTGTGGTGTATACATGATACTCCATGTAATGCCAGTGTCCATGTGGCAATACAGGGTCCCTGGGAATGTACCTGTCGTTGAGCTGTGGTGCCTGGGGCACATCTGTCCTCACATGTCACTGTGGGGGGTTATTGTGACACGGCAGCAGGAGATGGGAACTGTGACACGGCCTCATGATATCCAATGGGCCAACCTGGGACTAATTGATGCCACCTGTTGGACCGTGTTGACAGATGTTGGCCATGTATGTACCATACATGTCCTTCCGGAACTGCACACTTCATGTAGTTGTGCCTCATAATGATGTATGTTGGGATCTTGAGTGTGTTCAATGCCGCATATGTGGGGTGACTGACAATCTTGCTTACTTCTCCTCTGCACTGCAGGGCTCCTGCTGTCCATCGACCATTCCCAGACCTGGCAACGATGGTGGAACGGGACAGCATCCGACGGTACCGCTTCACCAGGCAGCTGATTGAGGATTTGGCAGTGCAGTTGTCCCCACATTTGCAGCCTGGCCGGCCGTATCCTACAGCGCTGACCCCCAAGGTGAAGGTGATGGCAGCCCTACACTTCTTTGCCACCGGTACCTTCCAACATACTGTGGCGACTGCCGGTGGGATGTCACAGACCATGTTGAGCCGTGTGCTCCGCGATGTTTTGGCGGCAATGTTGCTATTCCTGAACCGGTACATCTATTTCCCTAGACTGCGACGACTCACTGACGTGAAGAGTGACTTTTATGCCCTGGGGAGGATGCCGCATGTCATTGGCTCCATTGATGGGACACATGTGGCTTTGGTACCACCACAGGCCCAGGAGCAGGCCTACAGGAACCGCAAGCACTACCACTCGGTCAATGCACTGGTGGTGTGTCTTGCAGACATGACCATCACACACGTGTGTGCCTGTTTCCCTGGTTCAGCACACGATGCCTTTGTAATGAGGAGTAGTCGCATCCCCAGGATGATGGCACAGATGCAGAACCAGCGTGCCTGGCTTGTCGGTGTGTACTGACTGTGTGCCATTGTGTGTGATCTGATCTGTAGTATTCCGCCCACTTTTCCAAGTCAGCTAATGTGCACTTGTCTGTCCGTAGGTGACTCGGGATACCCCAACATGCCGTGGTTGCTGACACCCCTCAGGAACCCTGTGACACCAGCCCAGATGCGCTACAATGAGGCACATGGTCGGACCAGGAGAGTGATTGAGCGGACATTTGGTCTCCTGAAGAGCCGCTTCCGCTGCCTGGACAAGACCGGAGGGTCCCTCCCATATGCCCCTGCGAAAGTGTGCAAGATTATCATCGTCTGCTGCATGCTCCACAACCTGGCAGTGCGGAAGGAGTTGCCTCTCATCCAGGATGACAATGACCAACATCCGCCACCTGTGGAGGATCCTGGCCTGGACCACGATGCCAGTGACGATGATGATGATGATGATGATGATGGTGATGTCCGCACACAGCTCATCACCAACTTCTTTAGCTGAATGTGAGTATCCTGAGGTGTCATGTCAATGATGTGAGTTGGCATGATGTGTGGGTGGTGCTCTGGTGCTGTTGGAGTGTGTCCATGGGCTACTTGACTGGATGTGTGTTGCGATGTGTGCTAACAGGTGGGCTGTACTCCCCAACAGTGTTGACATGCTAACTTGGTTCTGGGTGGGTATCTTGTAACATGTATTGTGCATGAGTTTTGCTGTTCTGTCCTGTACTCCATTGCTTTTGACTGTGTGTCATTTCTGTCCTTCACAGGGTACTTTCAGATTCGTTAGGTCAACTGTGTCCACCGACGACGTGATTGCACATCCAGGGTGGTAGCTGTTGTGTCCCTACAGGTGATGTGCGCCACACCCATGGACTTCCTTCCGTCTACAGTTGTTGACTGTGTGCCCGCTGCCAGGTGGGATTACCTTGCATCTGTAGTGGTTACGACATGTTGCAACTGTGTAATAAACCTGTGCTTCACTTTGTGATGTGCGTTGTCTGTGGTCACACATTTGACTGCCATTTGCTTACTGCACCTGTGGGCTACTTGACTACAACTGGGAATGGGTGTGGTGTCTGTGCATTGCACCGTCTTCCCTGGCAACATCAGTGTAGGCAATGAGTCAGATGGCCTAGGTGTGTATGTGTTGTGTAGACCTGGTGGTGTGTCTCCCTCATATGTGTCACGTTGCCTTTACTCACATGCCTGTGTTGTCCTTGCTGTTGCAGTTCGCATACACAGTGTAATTTTGCAGTTCATCATCCCCATAACAGCACCCACGTTGGAATCACGACAGAGGCAAGTATGGTGTATTAGTGTGTTCATTGTGATACATTTGTGTTAATAGTGCATAGGATGGGTAGTGCTGTACATAAATCTTGCAATCCGAAGTTCCTAGGTGAATTGAAAGTCCTGGTAGACAGGATCCTCAGTATCGGGGCCACAGTTGTCTGACACATTGGTCCAACTTGTACTCCCCATGCAATGTGTGGGAGTAGTGTTGCCATCAACAGGGTGAACAGTCTGTGCACAAAGGCGAACATCCAGAACAGGTTCAGGCTTCCTGGGAGTTGCGCTTGGCCATCGGCCTCTCACTTTTCCCTCCTCGGACGACCCCTCTTCTTGGGGGGGCCCTCAAGTACAGGCTGCTGCGGTGCAGGGGACTCTCTGCCAGAGTCCTCCTCCCTCCCTGTGGCAGTTGCAGTTTGTTCGGCACCAGATGTTGTTGGCACACAGGGAGGTGTGGACTGGTTGCTGTTCATCTGGCGGAGGAATTGTAAAATGTCCCTGTGCACCGCCGTCATCTCATGCAGTGCATCCCACTTGGACTCCACGCGGGACATGTGTGAGTCCACGCGGGACATGTGTGACTCCACGTGGGACATGTGGGAGTCCAAGCGGGCATGATGGGCAGCCTGCTGCTGTTTCATGTCTCTGAGGAGCCCCACTACCTGGCTGAGGTCTCCGGTGCTGGACTGGTATGCATCAGCTATGCGTACCAGTTGTGGGTCATCATGCACACCAGCAACGTCTGCAAGCAGCGACCTCTGTCTCCCACCCCTCCCACCACCCCTGCTGACATGTGCAGTGTGTGCAGTGGCACGCACAGATAACCCTGGTCCACCTTGGGGGTTGGTGGTGGTGGTGGTGTCCATGGCCCCAGGTTGGTCCAGGGTCCCTGTCCTGGTGTTGCTCCTTGTTCTGTCCATGTCGGCAGGGATGGTATTTGTGGTGACAGTCGTTGGAGGGGTGGGTGCAGGGGGTGCAGCTGGTGGTCCTACTGGTGCTGCAGCTGGTGGTCCTGCTGGTGCTGCATGTTGACTTGCACCGGATGTGCCAGGTTGGTCTTCATCGTCCGAGGAGGACAGAGGCTGTACGACGCCAGTGAGCTCTGCATCCTCTTGAGCCTGGGACTGGGACTCCTCAGCGTCTGCTGCTGTGTCCCCATCATCACCTGTTTTTGGGAGACACAAACAATGTATGTTATGTTTCTGCAGGCATCAATAGTTGACACACATGACAGTTGTGACTGTGCCTCTGGGTGCAGGCCTGTACATTGCATTGTCTTAAGTCGTCACAGTGAGGGGTTGATATTGGTGTGGCACATTGTCCTGCATTATTTGGGCATTTCTATGTATTTTCTGGGGTGTGAACATGGTCTGCATTGGTTGTGTTTGGTTGACAGCCGGCCCTCCTTCCCACCCACCCAGCCAGTCAGTTATCCCACCATGGAACGTGCTTGCGTTGCAGGGAGTGGAAGTTGTCTCTCAGGATGTCAGTCAGTGGTGTCCTGCTGTTTGTTGGTGCACAGTTGCCAGCAGGGCCTTGTGCTCCCCACAGCAGTAGCCAGTGTCAGCCATCTTGTGAGTCCTTCTCCACTCCCTGTGATGTGAGCATGGTTCAGGGTGGTGTTGATGGGACAGTTGTGGGGGTGAGCTATGTCTGTGACTACGACTCCCATCATGCTATTGCCTCCACCCCACTTCCCAGCATTCCCATACTTACTTGCTTTTGTGGGGAGTTCAGTGTGTGTGGGTGTGAGAGCAATGGCAAGATGGCTGACAGTGGTGTCCTGCTGTTGGTTGGTGTGCAGTACCCAGCATGCCCTTGTGCTCCCCACGACACAGCAACAGTGTCAGACATCTTTGATGGGCCTTTCCACTCTCTGTGGGATGTGCATGCGTGAGTGTGAGCTTGCTGGGCCATGTGGTGGGGGATGTAGAGCTGTGACTACGACTCCCATCATGCTATTGCCTCCTCCCCCTTCCCAGCATGCCCATGCTTCCTTCCTTTTGACTCTGCTTCCCTGTGGGGTGGGCTGGCTGTGCTGACAGGATGGCTGGGAGTGTTGTCCTGGCAGTTGTTTGGCTAGAAGTCCCAAGAGTGTCCCTGTGCTTCACACAACATAACCCAGGGTGGTGGTTCTTTGTGGGATCTTGTGTTAGGATGGGGGGCATTGCATTCTACCAGGTGGGTTCTGTGGAGTTTGTGTTGGGGTGTGTGTGAGGGGAGGTGCTTGTGACTATGGTCAGTGCTGCAAGTCCTCCTTCCCACCCAGCTAGCCAGATATCCCACCATGGAACGTGCTTGCATTGCAGGGAGTGGAAGTTGTCTCTCAGGATGTCAGTCAGTGGTGTCCTGCTGTTTGTTGGTGCACAGTTGCCAGCAGGGCCTTGTGCTCCCCACAGCAGTAGCCAGTGTCAGCCATCTTGTGAGTCCTTCTCCACTTCCTGTGATGTGAGCATGGTTCAGGGTGGTGTTGATGGGACAGTTGTGGGGGTGACCAATATCAGTGACTACGACTCCCATCATGCTATTGCCTCCACCCCCTTCCCAGCATGCCCATGCTTCCTTCCTTTTGACTCTGCTTCCCTGTGGGGTGGGCTGGCTGTGCTGACAGGATGGCTGGGAGTGTTGTCCTGGCAGTTGTTTGGCTAAAAGTCCCAAGAGTGTCCCTGTGCTTCACACAACATAACCCAGGGTGGTGGTTCTTTGTGGGATCTTGTGTTAGGATGGGGGCATTGCATTCTACCAGGTGGGTTCTGTGGAGTTTGTGTTGGGGTGTGTGTGAGGGGAGGTGCTTGTGACTATGGTCAGTGCTGCAAGTCCTCCTTCCCACCCAGCTAGCCAGATATCCCACCATGGAACGTGCTTGCATTGCAGGGAGTGTAAGTTGTCTCTCAGGATGTCAGTCAGTGGTGTCCTGCTGTTTGTTGGTGCACAGTTGGCAGCAGGGCCTTGTGCTCCCCACAGCAGTAGCCAGTGTCAGCCATCTTGTGAGTCCTTCTCCACTCCCTGTGATGTGAGCATGGTTCAGGGTGGTGTTGATGGGACAGTTGTGGGGGGGCAATATGTGTGACTGCAACTCCCATGATGCTATTGGCTACACTGACTTGGCCAGCATACACAGAATTCCTTCCTTTGAGTGGTCTTCACTGTGTGTTGGTGTTGTTGTGGTGGCTACATGTCTGGATGTGTTTGTTAGTTCTATTTGTGCCACTGCCTAGCTGTAGTTGTAGTTGTGTTTGTACATGTGTTGGCACAGTTGGATGTGACTTTTTTGATGGCATGTGTTGTGTTTATCTGACTGACATACACATTTTGGGATGATTCTGTTCTGGTTGCTGTGTAATTGCTATGAGTGCATGGTTTGACTCTCCCCTTGACAGTGATGTGTGTGTTTTGTGGCAGTATATTGTGTACATTTGTTGTGTACTCACCAGGCTCTGGGATGTCCTCTAGTCCATATACGCTCACTGGCGGAAGGATGGCCCGCACCTTCTCCTCCCAGGGCCTGAGGTATATTGGCTTGGCAGGAGGGCCACTGCCGGTGTATTGGCTGTTGATGTAGTCTTTCTTCAGCAGGTCCCGTACCCTCCTGCGCACGTCATACCACCTGTTCTGGATGTCGCTCTTTGTGCGCCGACATGGTGATTGTTCGTTCACCCTGTTGATGATCCTCTCCCACATCTTGGTTTTCTGGGAGATGGGGGTCTGTTGGACCAGTGTGCCAAACAGCTGTGGCTCTACCCTGAGGATCTCGTCTACCATGACTTCCAATTCACAATCTAGGAACTTGGGATTCTTCTTGGGGGGCATGGTGATGGGTGGTGATGGTGAGTGATGTGTGTGTTGGTGTGCAGGTGAGGGTGTATGAGTGTGTGTTTTGCTGGGTGTATGTGAGGAAGGTATTTGTTGGTGTGCTGATGGTGTGTGGCTTGTGTGAGGGATGAGCTGTGGGTGTGTGGTTGCTTTCTCTTGGGTGCTGGCAGTGGAATGGCATTTGCAAAGGCTCATGGTTGTGATTTGTGTCCTTTATATAGGTGGAGTTGTGGGTGTGTCTTTGTTCTCTGTCCCCACCCCCCAGTATTTATTGGCTTGGTAATTGCTTGTTTGGCCTTTTTTTGGGTGATTTTTCCTTTGTGCTGTTTGTGTATGGTGGAAACGTTCTTGTGACCGAGTCGGACCCTGCATTTGTCTCGTACGGTCTTCTCCGTTTCGTTCACGCTGTGTTTGTGCAGTTTTCTATGCTGCGTACGCGTCGGTCGCGGTGTTTTGTGTTGCTTCGGCTCGGTTTTGTATGCGTGTCAGTCGTGCGGCTTGGCCTCCGTCCGACTCGCTCGTGGTTTTCGCGCCTTGCATCGTACTTTGCGGTTTGGAGTTCGCGTGTACGTTTCGGTCGGATTTGTTCCGGGTGCGTGTCGGTCGGTTGGATTCGCGTGTTTTTCCGGCCGGATTGCTGTTTTCCTTGCGGCTCGGTCGGTCGACTTGGTTTCGGTACGTGTCGGTCGGATTTTTCACGCCTTGCATCGTACTTGGCGTGTCGGGCGCCACAGGTACGTGTCGGTCGGTATTATTTCCGGATCCGAGTCGGTCGGTGCTTTTTCCGGCCCGAATCGGAATCGACCCCATAGTTTCCAAAACTATAGGTCCTGAAAAGGGAGTTTGGAGAACATATATACAATTTTTTTTAAATGTGTGTTCCTTTTGGATATGTCCACCAAGTTTCATTGCTATTGGCAGACTAACACGGTCTAATACAAGGAAAATGGAGTAAATTTAGATCGGTTTGGTAAGCACAGCGTTAATTTTACTAACATCGCTTCTACACCAAGAGCAATATTGCTCAAGCCACAATAGCTTCTTAAAGAAATGTTTGTGAAATACACGGGTGAATATATCTGGCCTACTTTCGAGATGGCTGCCGTTCTTTCACCTGGTATCTATGGTCGTAATTACAGACCTGACTACGTTTGACATTTTCGTCACCAATAGGTGACATAAATAGACGCTGACTATTTTTTTTACCCCCCCCCCCATACCGTACCACACATCATGCGAAGAGCACGGTATGATTTTAGGTAAGGTTATTTTTTTTAAACAGAGAAGAGAGCTCGGTTTCCAGCACTAAGGATACTGCGTTTGTTTATATAATTTACGGTGTGCAATTCGAGATACATGTTCTCGTAACTTCTTGCTCGATAAACAGTAATTCATTTCAAGCCTCAATCTTCTGTTGGGTAACACATTTAAAATTTGCTGGATATAGACGGGGAAGCAGTCCCTAAAATGCTTATTAATAATTTGATATTGCGTTTTTTCTTATGAAGTTGATTCCTATATGGTGAATAACATCCTTTTTTTTAAATAGGGATTGATTTTAATTTAGAAATACGTCCTTAATCCCTGGGAAATTCATTGAAATTGAACAATAAGGATTGGAAATATGAAGTTACATGCAGGCATCTCCTTTTTTTGCATTTCCTATAATTCAACCCAAAATCAAAAGGTAAGATATAGCACAGATCCTGTCAATAGAACAGGCTTAATTATGATTAAAGGGAAATATTATACTAATTTAATTTTATTTCCTTGGATAGATATAGGATCTCTACACTCTACATGAAATGGGTCCATTCTAAAACCTATTTTTGGCTATCTTATGTGCAATCCTGGCACTTGGGGCTACCTCCCTTTTTTATGAGCTACTCAGTGCAGAAGTAGAAGGTATGTTTTTGGCTAAAAACCTGAATTCAGATGGATTTATAAGAGACTAATAGTTTCGTGGACATAGATTCATGATGTGTTTGGATGAAATATCCTGTAACAGTTATAATAAGACATAGGATATTCGCTTAAATAAAAAATGTTTTTTGATTATAAATGTAGGTTTACAGTATACTGGGCAATTCAGGATTCATATAATAATAATATAATGTCTGGGATAACAAATGGACATATACTTCATGTATAGCAATGATGGTTTGATGCAATTGATTGAAGTTTTATAATGAAAATAACAATGATATTATTATTTTGTTTTTTTTTCATCAAGATAATTACTTTTATATATAACTTGTCCTGAAGAAGGTGATGAAATATCCAATTGTTTTCACCGAAACGCTGCGTCGACTTTTTTAGAATTTTCTTCAAATATTGTTATTGGGTGCACTTGAGAGATGGATTTGTATGTACATTTTTGCACATTGTGAAACTTTGATCTTTTTCAATTTTGATAAGACGAAAATGTACATGTCACAATTTATGCATTTACATTGTTTTTAATATTTTGTAGTGCATTTTTTATGTATTTTAATGTGATAACTTTGAACATATTGTCGAAGTATAAGAAAGCATCTATGATATAATTTACATAAACTTTAATGTTGCTAATAAAAAAAGAGAGGCATATACCTCATTGTCCAGTCTAAGTGGTTTGAATACATGCAGATCTTTGCATGATTTATATGGTTTTTTAGTTACGTTTTGCCCTATTCTGTAAAAGACACACATATACAAACATAATTATAATTTAGAAGTAGGAAGGGAATCAACTTTGTTTTCAGACTTTATACTACCCTGTCCCTTTCCGATAAATAAGGGTGACTCTCTTGTGTTGTTTTTTGAGTTCCATCATATATCCCACACCCTTATGCCATTTTGCTTATGGATGCCCTCTTGGACTTAGGGGCATCTGTTAATTACATAATGTAGATTTACCTAGCAATTTATGAAGGAAAGTCTTTATTTTATTAAAGACACAGAGGCGAGTATTATGCTTCTCTCTTCTAGCTTTTATTAGATAGCAGCAGTCAAGAACATTGAGAAAAACTACAGATCCCATGAGGCTTAGCAAGTTAATGGGAGGCAAATAGAAGTAGCATGATATGTAGCCAATCAGGAACCAATATCCCCTATAATACCTATCTTGACTGCAAACAGTCTTTTTTTCTTGAGCGAACAGTCATAAGTAAGTTTTTAACAAAGAAAAAATAGAGAGCCCAATGGTACAGCAAGTGCAAACATGAAAAGTTCTTGAAGAAAGTGCAAACAACTGGATTCAACTGGAAGCGAAGTTGAAGGTTGAGAGAAGCAGGATGATTTTGCTTCTGAAAGCTCTAATGAAGCCGAATGTAGACCAACCAGTATTTTCTTATGAGACTGAGGATGTTCGAGTAATAGTAACTGTTGGGGAGGGAAAGACACATGGTTAATACAGTGTTGAGGTGAGATAATACTCGCCTCCGTGTCTATAATAAAATTAAGACTGTCCTTCGTAAATTACTAGGAAAACCTAATTTTTTATGGCAAGACCGGAGGCTCCTATTATGCTTTTTCAAAGCATGTCAATTACAACAGAAAATGCCGTATGATCTGGTTTGCAAGTATGAAAAACATTATCATTAGACCAATCAGCAGATCTCAGCATATCCTCCAAATGTAATTGTTAGAAATAGGGGTCTCTAGTTGGCAGTGGTATCCACCCTGTCCAAATAGGGACCCTTCCTTTTTCAGGATAAGGGGATTACACACCTAAGATAACCCCTGCTCACTCCCTTGGTAGCTTGGCACGAGCAGTCAGGTTTATCTCAGGTGCAATGTGTAAAGCATTTGTACCTAAACACAGACAGTAACACAGTGAAAACACTATAAAATGGACACCACACCAGGTTAGAAAAATAGGCAATATTTAACTAATCAAAACAAGACCAAAACAACAAAACTCCGACATACACAGGCAAAGATAAGAATTTTCAAAGAATATCCTAAAAATACAGGTCCCTGAAGTCGATAGCGCCATGCTGGGCTATCGTGGTATCGTGACCAACAAATCTAACAGTTCAGTCTGACCTCGATGGAGTCGAGGGTCGGCTACGGTGTCGGAAAAGAGCTGCAAACAGTACCTTGGAAATTGAAGAAGCCTCAGAAACCTTGCGGTGAAGTGCGGCATCGTGGCATCACTGGCGTCGCGGGCGTTGGTGCCGCAGGTTGATTCAGAAGTTGGTGAGTCCTCAGAGTCATACACGTTACAGAGTGCTGATGTAGGCAGTGCCTTGACTGCTGTGTTGTCGCAGGTGGTGCGTCGGTCACTTCACAAAGCCGTGTCCGTGGCTTCGGTGTAGGCAGTGGCATGGCATTGGTGCAGAACAATGGTGGAGTCGATAACGCTGTTGTTAGCAACCCGAGTCTGTGGTGTTGTCGAAGGCGGTGCAGCAAGGCAGTGACCACAACTGCGGTGCAGACAGGAGCGTTGGTGACGGTGCTTATGAGTCGTCGTTGGTGAGGCCAACCGTGCAGTGCTGTCTAACTCGATGCGATGAGGCGGTGCCAGCGGCCACGGTGCAAGCAGCGCCATCAAGTTCAGTGAAATGCAAAATCGTCGATGACACCAGGGCTGCGTTGTCGTTGGGGGTAGTGCTGCACTCACTCGGCAAGCGGTGACAACGTCGTTGGTGCAGGCAGAGGCATTGGTGATGGCGTCAGGAATGCTTTTCTTACAGTTACAGCTCAGCAAACACCTCCAGTGGCCCACAACTGGCATAGGCACCACTTGGCAGGTTCAGAACTCCCAGCAATGGAGTCCAGATGTTGTAGGTGAAGTCTTTGATAACCCTGAGACTTCCAACAGGAGGCAAGCACACACAAGCCCTTGGAGAAGCTTGGAAAGCAGGCTCAAAACAGCAAAGTCCAGTCCTTTCACTGCCAAAACAGAAGCCGCAACTGCAGGCCAACCGAGCAAAGCAACACACAGCAAAGGGGCAGTACTCCTTCTGACAGCCCTTCAGCTCTTTTTCTTGGCAGAGTCCTCAGTTCAGAAGTGTTCTAAAATCCTGGGGTCAGAGCCCAACTACTTATACTACTTTCAGCCTTTGAAGTATGCAGGCTTCAAAGAAAGTCTCTCTTGCTTAGTAGAACCAGTTCTGTCCTCCCTGATCCAGCCACACTACAGGAGGTGGAGACAGCATTGTGAAAGAAAGACACAGTCCTATTCAGGTGCAGGTGACAGTTCCTCCCACCACTCTAGCTCAGGAAGACCCATCAACCTGGTGATGGGCCATCAGGCTATGCAGGGCACACCTCAGCCCCCTTTTGTGTGACTGTCTAGAGTGAATGCTCAAAACAGCCCCTGTCAGTCTAAATCAGATTTTGATTCCACAGGCAGGCAGAGGCACAGAATGGTAAAGCAAGAAAATGCCAACTTTCTAAAAGTGGTATCTTCAACCACACAATTTAAAAACCACCTTCACTAAAATATGGGAATCCAGTGAGCCCAAGCTCCACATCTCTAGCTGTTCCCAATTGAAAGTTACACTAGTAAATTGTTACAAGGCAGCTCAAATGATAACATATGGGAGAGCTAGTCTTTACAATAGTGAAAAATGAAATTGGCAGTATTTCACTATCATGACATACAAAACACACCAGCACATGTACGACCTTTCACATACCCTGCCCATGGGAATACCTTGGGGGGTGCCTTAGATGTAGTAAAAGGGAAGGTCAGGGCCTTGCATGTGGGTGCACTTGCCAGTTCCGCATGGCAGTTTAAAACTTCGCTCACGGACACTGCATTGGCAGATCTGAAATATGTTTACAAAGCTACTCATGTCTGTGGCACAATCAGTACTGCAGTCCCACTAGTAGCATTTGATTTACAGGCCCTGGGCACACACGTTGGGCACTTTACTATGAACTTACCGGTAAAACAAATATGGCAATTCTGAATTAACCAATCACCAATACAATTTAGACAGAGAGCATATGCACTTTAGCACTAATTAGCAGTGGTAAAGTGCCCAGAGTCCTAAAGCCAACAAAAAACAGGGGCAGAAAAATAGGAGGCAAAAGGCAAACATTTTGGTGATAAACCTGCAAAAATGGACAGGTCCAACAGTAATAAGTTGTGAACCTTGTTGTTACATGGTATGAATGTTTTTAAACGCTGAAATAGCAAATAAGAAAGTATCTGTAGATGTTTCTTTTTTAAAGTTGGTTTTATTCAGTGCATAAAATGTTTTTATTTAAAGTATGTAGCTAATATCTAAAGGCTCACATGACTGGCTAAATACAAGTATACAAATTCAAAATTGAAATATCGCAAAAAGCAAAAATGAGTTAGCTATCAAAATTATTTTTCTAAACAGAATGGTGTTATAAAGTGAAAGTCTAAGTGACTAGTTGCCATAGATGAGACAGAGAACCTGATAAATGATGCAAAGAGCCAGACAGATAGATGAAACCGTTACTGAGAGACAGACATAGAGAGACATGATGGACAGACAGATTGGTGAGGCAGAGAACCAGAGGACATAGGCAGAAAGTGAGGGAAAGATAAAGATAGATAAATAGATCTAGTCAGACAGAGATATAAACAGATAGATTGAGACAGACAGAAAGAGAGACAGATAGAAATTAAGAAGCAGGTAGATAAAGGCAGATATTTAATGATAAAATGAGACAAATAGGGATAGAGACAGACAGGGATGAGTCAGACAGAAATAACAGGTAGAGACAAGTAGATCTAGACAGATATTCTTGACAGAGACTGATTAGAAACAAAGAAATATTGAGAGTCAAATAGATACATGTAGATAAAGATGAATAGACATGGACAAAGAGAGCCAACAGATAGTAACAGACAGAAGCAGATAGAGAGACATACACAGATACAGAGAGAGGGACAGACAGACAGATAGAGCTAGAGACAGAGACAAATAGAGGGACACAAGTAGAGATGAAACAGGGAGAGACACACAAATAGAGGCAGATGGAGACAGAAGGACACAAATAGAAAGACCAGGAGACAGAAACAGATAGAGACAGTTATATAGAGACCGATAACGATAGGCATACAGAAATAGTCATATAGAGACAAATAGATGAAGACAGAAAGAGATAGGGACAGATAGAAGCAGAGCCACCCAGATTGAAAGAGACACAGACAGAGATCAATAAAGACAGATTGGTGGGGACAATAGAAAAAACAGAGAGACAAAGATAGAGAGCGCTTGTAGACAGAGAAACATCTGGCAGCTATCAGAGCAAGTCAAGGTCAGGTGCACTGTAAAACGTTTTTTTATCACTAAGAAGTGACAAAGCATTATGTTGCCAGAGAAACACAGTCTGAAAAAATAAGCAGAAACACTTCCACTAACAACTGCCTTGCCAAAACATTAGAATACAAGTGGAAAAACAAACTAAAGGTTTCAGGAAAAAAAAGAACAAATAGTACCAGAGCCCACAGGCAACACATCAAAGCAGACGAAGGACATACGATTCTCAGCATACCGCCACGTCACTGAGAAGGAAATTATCCAAAGTCTGTTATGTTAAGCAAACAGAAAAAATAAAGCCAAGAAAGCCAATGGTTAATTACCCATTCCCACATCCTATCTATAGTCTTGGAGCTGATCCAACCTTTAATTGACAGTCAAACTAACCAGTGGCAGAGAAGGCTGACCCAAAGCCCATCATCTCAATGTATGATTAGGTAATATGAGGTTTTTATTCCTTACTTTTTTTTAAATCTCTTTTTTGGGTTTTTCTAATACAGTAGATACATACATTAGAGATAGTAGAAACACAGGATTTATTTTTTTACTTAGCCATCTCTGACAGATCTCTGTGCTTTCAGCAAGCCGTCACCACAACTCCTCTGCTGAAGGCACTGGCATTTTGTTATGCCAGTGGCATGTTCAATCTGCCCATTCGGCAATTATTTTTGTTAAGAAAAAAAATTGAAACTGGGAGTTTGTTATTGAAAAACAAAAAACTAATGATGGAGGTTTTCTCCGAACGCATAGCGGTTGTTTTTTTTCCTCTGCAGAACTACTGAGGTCTGTTAGAAGGCGAGCAAAAAGACCATTATTCCCCAGGCCTGCACTTTTTCAGGGCCCACCACTCATGCTGAAATATTTAATTTTCTATTTTTTAGCAGAGCAGGCGCAGCCCTGTTTATTAATGACGAAGCATCTAACGCTCCTAAACGGTGCTAAGACCTGCATCTGCCCTGTTTTCGCTTTCGCTGTTTTTTTTTTTATTGGAAATTTGACACAGGTCCTTGTTCTTTGAAGATCCCCCCTCCAGTTTGTTGACCTGGGCCCTGAGCCTTGGGACTGCCAAGCTTTCCTTGAAAGTGACGAACAACAAAAAATTACATTGGAATGACAGCCTCAATAAAGTGGACATTCTCGTGTCCATGTACTGAAGGTCCAATGTCAGTCGAAGCATCGGTAAATGTTTTCTACCAGCGGAGCCAGTGTTGCTGTCAGAAACATGTTGAACTTCCAGCTCTCTATACAGCCGGGGCTTCCATGAGTTTGGTTGACTTGCTAATGTGCAACGTTTTAAGGTGGAGGCCCTTGTCCGTCAAGCTCTGGCTCCTTTATAGAAGGTGATGCTCTGGCAAATTATTTGTATGATACTGACACCACTGATGTTGTTGGGAAGAAGAAACAAAAGTAGGGCCAGTCTGGAGTGCTGCGACGTCTCGCAAGCGAAGTAGATCTTCAGTACTCTTCAGTAGTTTAAACAACCATGAAAATGCAGAGTCTCAAAGCTTGATGAGCCGAGACACGTCTCATTCCAGCTCTTAGAGATTCATTCCTACTTTAGAGGTCAAGGCACCACAGTAGTCTCCTGGAATAATGCAGAACTGTCAAAAAATACCTCATTTTCAGTTTATTGAGAATTTTAGCACAACATTATCTGCCTGCAGGTGATGTGGGCGCTGAATGACACCAGTCTTGGAAATTATAGGTAGTTGACAGAAATAACAATATCAATGGTTTCGACTAGTTGATCAGAAATAGATGAGGCTTTAGATCTAGAATGAGCACCCCACAAGACCACAGTAAAGTCTGGACTATAAACCGGCACCTGGAAATAAATAAGATGATGTATCTTTTAACCTGAAACAAACATAATAATAATAGCATAGTAAAAAACACAATGTTAAGTGGCATCCAAAACTCAACAAAATGATGTATCGTAGGATCTGAAATAAACACAAAACGTGAACATAGATTGTGATTAATATAAAAATAAATAGAGTGCATATAGGATAGGATATCTATGTTGACCACATACTAAACCATTTCAAATCTAAGGCACAAATCAAATAGTCTACATTATTTCAAATGTGTGGTCAATGGGTCATTAAATTAGTACGTAAATAAATAAGGAAATCCGTAGGAATGTGATGCTACTTCCCTGGAAAACAACAGTAGAAACCTGTCCCCTCCAAATTCTTTAGTCGACTTCAGAAAACCATAAAAGATACATAGATCAAAACAGCACTATATTTGCCAAAATACAAATTCAACAAATAAAATAGGACAAACATTCCAGCATCCAGTGGCATCGGGTAAAAGTTAAAGATCATGAAGTAGACACAATAGTAAAATGATGAGTGCTATCAGACAATTAAAAAACACCCATCTGCAACAGCCAGCTTAAGAAACATCAAAGATTCACAATCCCAGATGCTCCTGGAGAGTGTTCCTCAATTTAAGACCTTGCTGAAGGAAATTAATTGCGGCTATGATGACAGTAGGGAGGGCTGGTCTACATTGTCTAAAGTTTAGGTTCTTAAACAAACTAATCAGTTTCCACTTTCTCTGTACTTTGTAGAACTTGCAGAAAAACATAAAGTGATGAGTACACTGGACAGAAAATCGATCAGAAGGACAGGGAGGGAGATCCACATTTCATGAAGCAATCTTTGGAAAAGAAACGAATAAACGGATAAAAGTAAGCCTGAGACATGTCAATAAATATCTATATAGTGTATTGGTCACAAATGAGAGGTATGGTACCATAACATCAGAAGTTAAGAGCAAAGAATGGGCTCTTACCGTGGATTTACATAGTTTATTCATTACCCTTCAGTCTAATGTTTAAACAATAAAAGTTTATTAATGTCCTTAGTGGCAGCCTCAATGGGATCAGGCCAACAGCCTTCTTAGAAATGCATTTTCAGCCTTTCAACCTTCCCAAACAATTGGCAGATTTTTCTTCTTGGCATCTAAATATTTTCCCAAGTCATGATCAAGTTTGTTTATGATATCTATATTTCGGTAGTAAAACTTACGATTATAAAAGTTGATTACCAGAATTTTATGGAGACCAACACACTCAATATAAGACAATTGATACTATGAGGAATTACAACAAAAAAATGATACTTTGCCTGGAAACAAAACCAAGACTACAATTGACAGCCCTCCTTGGCTCTACCAGCTCCTTATGGAGTGGCAGGGTATTATATGTAAAATCCACATGAAATGTCTGAAGGGCCCATGTCTCTTGGAGGCAATTGTGGCCAAACCTCTTAACAAAATTGACCCAGTCAGATTTATCCAGTTTGGAACTTATACCAGCCACATTCCAAGAAGAGAAACCAACTATGTCACATCTTCAGATTCAGAGGCCAAATTAGTACTAAAGGTAGGAATTTGAGGGTGTGAGCCAGCGACTTGGCTAACAGTTCTAAAATCTCGTAAAGGACAGCGGTTTGCAGGAGTTCTAATCTCATATCAGTCTCTCTCTTTCAATGATTCCAAAGGAGAAAAGTTAATAAAAAGTCGAAATGTTATAAACATAAGGCATATTGCGCAAGTGCCCTCTATCGGGAAATGTGTACTGTGAACTTTGGCAAACTGCAGGCCTATAAACCTAGCCCCCGGGAAGGGCCTTGATCTTACTATACCATAAAAAGGAGCAGTTTAACCTATGCAGTAATTAGCCAACAACAGATGCGTTGCTAAAATTCTCCACAATACAATCGCCTTGATTCAGTTTGCAATCATTGTCCACCCAAGGCAGCTTCCTCACCGTGATGATTTCCTTGTGAAACATGTGGATGAAACGCACACATGTCTGGCCATCCAATGAGTAATATTATTTTTCAATTCATGCCAGTCTTCCCTCTGATTGGCTCTTAGAGAAGGGGAACTTCTTTCAGAATAATGACAAATATAGAGTGGCCTCTGGCGGTAACTGAAGTGAATCTGGCGTGTGTAAATCCTTTGAGTGTGATAGGCCAGAAGCAAAGGGAGGAGCAACTTCGGGACTGCATAATGTGAATGAATTAATATTGGTGGCTGCAAATAAAACACGTGCTGTATTTTCTACGTCCAACCCAGTGGCGGCTGGTAATTTTGGCAGGGAGGGGGCGGGTGGGCCACAAACGCACGCATATACACTCATTCACTCACACCCATTCATTCACAAATGTGCACATACACACCAATTCACAACACATTTATACATTTATAAATACATGTACCACACATTCAAAAACAAAACTTACCTGCTCTGCAGCTCCCGGAGAGAAAGCCTCTGTTGGAGGTCCGAGGAGAATTGGGACTGCTGCCTCCACTCATTGGCTGACCGTAGGTCTGACAATGAGTGGAGGCAGCAGTTCCTCACTCGTCACAGAGTGGGATGGTGTCAGTGAGACTTGCTGACCCCAGCCCACTCTGTGACGGGGTGTCACTGATTGTCACTCGACCTTGGGCACTTCAGGGATGAAAACTGAAGCACCCAGGTCTGAGGCACTCAGTGATGCTTCCCCTCATCATGAGGGGGTGGGCCTTGAGGCACTTTTGCCAGGCTGAGGAGGTCATGCCCACAGGGTTGTGAAATCCTTAGCCTGGCAAAGTTCAACTCAGGCAGCCAGGAGCCTGCACATTTAGAGTAATGTCTAGCTCCCAGCTGCCTGACATAAACAAGAAGAGTGTCTGTCAGGCGGACTTTAAAAAAAATATATATATTAATAACTTCATTGGCATTTTTGAGCTAAGCAAACATCGTACAAGGACAAGGACATATGAACCATGTTACATTCTCGTGTTAGCGATACATTGGCCCACATGATCCACCTCTTCATACTGCCTACAGACATCGCAGGCAGACGTTTGCTCAGCCTGACAGACACTCTTCTCCAGAAAAAGGTGAGGGTGCGTGGCCCCGCCGCCTGTATGGACGGGCGGCGGATGGACAAACCTATAAGAACAAGAGGTGGTTTGGTCGGGAGCTGAATTACTGTTAGGTTTCCACTCACCTGAAAACCAGGTTGTTCCCTTGGGGAGATACGATGCTGAATCCCAATACCCCTAAGACCCTGCCTCCGCAAAAGTGATTAAAAAACTGTGCCAAGGGAGAATCCCAGGGGGAAAGGGGAATGGGACAAAATAAAAAAAAGAGAAAAGACACTGCAACCTCTGGTTCGTAGTATTTCTGGCGCACTGACAAGCTTCTACCTTCAGCATCGTTTTGGCACTATTTCGTGGCACTGTGCTTTTGTCTTTAAACAATAAACAAGATATAGGTATTAAATACTGGATTCAGATTACTCATACATCAACTAGTGAATAATATCAAGATACGTTCAATGCCTTCTATTATTTATACCTCTCTATTAAAGATTGAAACTCTTATAAACCATTGCTGTTCATCCAATCATTCATGAAGACATTCTTTGGTAGTGTTTCTTATCCTAGGAAAGAAACAAAGCATGTCAACCTTTACACAAGCTTAATTCTTGGCATAACTGTCTCTCCTAATAGTCCAAAGAGTAATTGTCAATAACTTACTTTTTATAACAGAGTTGTTATTCAAATAAGGCTCCTGCTTTAAAATTCAAAAGAAACAACAATCGTTGTATTCCAATAAGTCTGAACTTAATTCTTGATTGTCCTGGAATTAAATGTTCTCCGATTGCAGTTTGCGAGTAAAAGTATAAATAAAGAGTACCTGTTAAATCTTGTGACCGAATTCGCAAGACGCGAACACGGGGAAATACCTTGTTCTGAACTTTGTCCTCTTTCTTTTGTTTTTCTTGTTGATTAGTTGCTGAGGGAATCCGGAAGCAATGCTGGACTCCGGAAGGTTACCAAGGCAACCGGAGCCGAAGAGTGGATGACGCACAGGAAGTCCGGACGAAGAAGATGAGCCCAGGAACCGGAGACGGATCAACGCGCTGGAATGCAGGTAAGCGGGAGAAATAACGAGACCAAGCGTTTCTGCTAGAGAGATGTTCCTTTTTATAGCTCTGGGATGGGTGGGGTTTACTCGTGCAGGATGTATGACTCATCATCAACTGGCAGAGTGCCTCACATGGAAAACGGGTGTGGCAGCACATGTGGAGAAAACCTGAAGGCCTTAGTCACTTTCCGCTTGCACAACGCCCAACGCACTTTATTCTTGACCCCTATTTGCCAAGGAGGAGGGGCTGCCAGACGCCTGAAAAGGCACCGGAGGACCTGCTGCGTGGGGGAAGTACTTGTCACTTTCCGCTTGCACAACGCACTTTATTCCTGACCCCTATTTGCCAAGGAGGAGGGGCTGCCAGACGCCTGAAAAGGCACTGGAGGACCTGCTGCGTGGGGGAAGTACTTGTCACTTTCCGCTTGCACAACGCACAACGCACTTTATTCCTGACCCCTATTTGCCAAGGAGGAGGGGCTGCCAGACGCCTGAAAAGGCACACGGAAGACCCGCTGCGCGGGACGCGCGCGGGCGCGACCCGGGCCAAGACGGGCCCGTCATGGCCTGTTAGAGCCTGGGCTGGGCCACCCCCTTGAGAAGCAGTACTGAGGACGTTTGGTAACGGGTAACGGGACATCCGTATGCTCTAAGGGTGAGTTTGTTTGCGAGGTTTGCAACTGCCAAAATTTAAACGGAGGAGACATTAATATAGCGGTTGTATCTCCCAATATTCGTCATCTGCTACGGACGAGCTAACTTTGCAGTCATAGGTCTACATCCTTTTGTGTTTTATCATTGTACTTTTTGAAAGTATTATAATTGGCGAGGAAAGCTCTCTGATAATTGGATGAACTGTCCTCCCCATTCATGAAAAATAGCCGGTGTTCGACCTGTTTGTTCACTGGTGGTCCAATATCGGACTTTGATTTTTGACTTTGACTTTGACATTATTTCTGTACGGTATTTTTTCGATCTTGGACTGTGGTCACTTGCATTTGGCCCTTCTCTGCTTTGATTCTGTGTTCCTCTTCCCTAAGGTTTTTAAAGTTATATTGAATTCTCTCATTTAGGATGAGTAAAAGGAAAGCGGGCTCGACGATTAATTTAGCGGGGGGAGGCCAAAAATCATTACTGACCTATCTGACAGGTGCAATGGGGGTGATAGAAGATCAGATCAGTTCAGTTGAGGAAACACTGACCCAAGGGAAAACAATGGGTCTGGTAGCCAAAAGCCCTGTGAATCAAGTCGAAGAAAATCCTTTACAAACTAACACGCAGGAGACTATTAAGCAGCCTAAGAACCAGTGTGCCCAAAACATTTCTGAAAAAAACTATATAAGCGATCTTGATTCTGAGCCACAGCCACCGCTAAAAAAATCCAGGAATCCTGAAATTATAAACATTGAATCAAACAGCGCACCATCCCCTCATATAATATTAAATAAGAGAATTAGTAAGGACAAACGGTTAAAAGGTGGTAATCTAGGCAAACAGGGCAGACAAGCCAAATCTGGTTCTGGAAAAAAGGTATCATCTAGTGTCATGGTAGACAGTCAGTTGGTTGATTCTAGCGTGATAATAAAAAAATTGACATCATGCAAAACAGTTTAATGGATGTAATCATGAAACTAACTGATAGAGTAAAGTCTCTCGAAGATTATATTATGCAAAAATTGTGCTCTGATTATTCTGCCACCCATGTTAAGGCTACTATTTCAACCGATGTCCAGCGTAACCAGCGTATTATGCATGAAATAGGTAGTTCTAATGAGATGGCATATGTAAGTAATATTTCGGATTCTCATCATAAGCCTCTACATGCACTTGTACCAAACAGGCCCGGTATAGCTCAATTACATAAGCCCCAGAAAGGCGCTGTTGCTATGCTTGATAATGTAATCCCTACAGAGACAAACACAACCTCACTAAAATCATCACTAGTTTTACCCTTCTCTCTTGAGTTACCCCCAGCCGCAACCCCTTATACTATTATCCTGGCTAATGTCCCTGTGTTAATTACTCAGAAGAACGAAACGTGGGAGGCCCTAAGAAATAAATCACTTTTTTGGTTGGGTGGGCGGACTGGCCTTACAGATGATCTATTTGCCAAATTCAAAATGGTGAGAAGGGTGCCTTGGGTAGGCCGAGATAACAAAAAACTAGCAGGGGATTGTGTAGTCCTTACATTTAGCGACCCCCACCTGATTCATGAGGTATTGGTAAGAGCTGGTAATACCAACATATTGCATATGGGCATTAACATCTTGCCATTAGGTTTCTTTTATCAACCATACTCAGTTTTACAGCATAGAGGACAGATTATCCCAGCGCAGGGTGGACTCACTTATTCTTATAACGTACCGGTAATTAATCGTTTTGATGCCTTGCCCCCACTAGAGGATATTGATTGACCAAGAGCCCTTAATCCACTAGTTGTAGGTAAGGGAAAAGGGACTATAACCATTATAAGGGACGCCTTGCCTCTATACTCTGCTGTAGCACCTAGCTCCGTTACTGAAGTTGCTGTTGATCAAGAACTGAGAACCATGCCAGCAAAGGGCCTTACTAAGAAATCCTGCCACAATAAAAATATAATTAATTCCCCCATTAATTCAACTAGGGAGAATGAGGGTGTATCTAGAGACCTAAGGCCATTAAATATACTATTCTGGAATGTGGTGGGGGTGAGGCTAAAGGTAGAAGACCGTCAATGGTTGTCCTTTATTGGAAGCTTTTCTATCTTGTGTGTACAAGAGACGTGGGCGTTGAAGGAGGTTCATATAAATAGATATAAGACCTATCATACACCTGCGGTGAGTTCAACTTCTGGTAGAAATAAGGGGGGACTGTGTACATATATCTCTAGTACTGTAATCGCAAAAAAGATAGATTTTAAAGTTTCTAAAAAAAATTATCAAATTATATTGTTACATATGGACAGATCGCATACAGTGGTGCTTGTCAATTTTTATAATAACATTCCTAAAGAACAATTATGTTATGTACTGGGCGAACTTAAGGAAGATCTATGTAATGTGTTAGGAAGTTCAATGGAGGATTTATGTATAATCTTGGGTGGCGATTTTAACGATAAAATTTGTCCTAACGCAGCAAAGGGAATTTGTGGTTTAAATATGGAACAAGATGTGGAGTCTGCCCACTTCTCGCACACCACACTCGGAGAACAATATAATATGCTCACATATCAATTTGACCTAGCTTTTGCAAATGAACTTTGCTCCCCTCCTGTACAGTTTGAGAATACATTTAATGGTAGAGGACTAGGTTCTATTATTGATTATATTATGATGACGAGACTCCATTCTAGCTGGGTGAAGGATTTTGTGACCCATTCGATCTCCATGAGTGATCACTTTCCAATAAGTATTTCTATTTGCCATCCCTGTGCCACCTTAGAAGGAGAAAATGAGAAGGAATTATTTCCTTTTGAACCTATGATTAAAACTTTAAATGGCTACTCCCTGAGCTGGGCAAAAATAGATCCCACTGAGATATTTAATAAACTAATCCACAAATGTCTGAGTGAAGTAATTGTTTGCCTGGATGAGAGGGCTGGCAACATGGAGATTTTAAATTCGTATGGCACCATAAGTAAAACGGTTAAAGAGTTAATGACCATGAAAATAAGAGAGAGAAAGGAAAAAGAAAAGGGATGGTTTGATACAGAATGTACCAAAGCCCATATAAATCTTAAGACAGTTTTACATAAGAAAGATAGCACCCAAAGTGAAAGAAAAATGGCTAGGTCTATATACAAACATGCATTAAAAGAACGTAAAAGGGATTAAGGGAACAGGCCTGGGAATCATTGTGTAAGGCCAGTGCCCTGAAAGATAATACCAGTTTTTGGAAAGTGGTTAATGCTCCCTTCTTAACCCCTAGAGACCCCCCACAATTGAGGTTGCTATTAATGAAAGTTCCTGGGTAGAGCATTACACAAACTTATATAATGACACAAAGGAAACTGAAGTTTTAATGGAGCAAGAACTGCTAGTTTCTGATGATTGTGTTAGTGCCTTCCCCTTGGATTTGCGTTTCTCTCGGCAAGAAGTAACATGTGCTATAAATGAAAGTTTAGCTGGAAAAGCCCCAGGACCAGATGGTGTTCCTGTAGATATATTTAAATTCAATCTGGTGTTCTGGGGCCCTCTTTTAACCCAAGTATTAAATGCTTGTTGCCAGCAGGGTCTACTCCCATCCTGGTCAGATTCAATAGAGGTCCCAATATTTAAAAAGGGTGACCGTAATAACCCGGTTTGTTACCGTCCTATTTCCTTGCTGGATTCGACTCTCAAAATTATGGGTCGAATAATTTTAAATCAATTGCAAATATGGGTGGAAGAGAAAGGGGTCCTCTCTAAATTTCAGTATGGTTTCCGCAAGTATTTAGGGACCATACAACAGGGGCTGAATTTAAACTTAGTGATCGACAAATACACACGTGCTAAGCAAGGAAGGTTATTCCTAGTATTTGTCGATTTCAGCTCCGCGTTTGATTGCGTGAATCATAATAAATTATGGAATATACTGAAGGAGTTAGGGATGGCAGCTCCCCTTATAACCCTTATTATGCAATTATATAGTGAGGCTGGCGCCAGGGTTCGCTATGGAAAACAGGGCGAGTGTACAGCCAAATTTCCTATTAGGAAAGGCGTAAGACAGGGCTGTGTGCTCGCCCCTTTACTTTTTAATTTGTACATAAATGACTTAGGACAATTTTTAGCTGAACAGTGCCAGGATCTTCCTATTATTAATAAACAAACCGTACCTGCATTGATGTATGCTGATGATGCAGTTTTAATGGCGCGCACCCAATTGAGTTTGCAGAAGATTTGAAAGAATTTTACATTATTCATGAGTGAAAGGGGCCTGAAAGTTAATATTTCTAAGACTTTTATTATGAAATGCGGGAAAAACAGTGCTAGATGTCGTAATATATTTATTGAAAATTCAAAAGTAGAATGTATCAACAGCTTTCCTTATCTTGGGATACAATTTGATCACCGAGGTACTTGGGCATCAGCAGTGATGGGAAGAAAACTGTTACTTATAAAAATGATTGGTGCACTTACTAATTTTGCTAGGAGGCTAGGCAGAAGACCAATCCCAGAACTGATTGTGATATATAAAGCTAAATGCTTAACTACAGCTATGTATGGAGCTGGTATCTGGGGGTATAAGGATGTGAGTTCCAACCAGACAATAGAAAACTCGTTTTTTAAATACCTACTGTCTGCTCCTACTAGCACAGCAAATTTTGTTTGCCATTCTGAACTTGGGTTGCAATATGTAACAGATCTGATTAAAATAGAGCCAATTTTATTATGGCATAAGGTGTGGGTAACAGAGGAGACTACTTTTAATCGTGAGGTTATCAAGGATTGTTTGGGTTTGACTAGGATGTTGAGCATCCCATGGCTAAACTACATTAAAAAGTTTATGTTTGATATTGGCCACTTAGAATATTTTGAGCAACCAGATAGCCTTACCAAATTGAGTAGAAAGTCCCTTAAAGTAACCTGTCTAGCACACCTTCAAGCGATTAGGCTCGCGTCAGAGATTATAAAAAAATCAGTTATGGAGAACCAAACGATGCTATCATGCTATGCTATTCAACCGTATTTAACACGTGTACCCGGATTTTATGAAAGGATGCTTTTGACACGATTTCGTTTGGGGACCTTCCATAGATTGGTAACTTTCCCAAACATTAACGATTGGTCAAGAAATCTAGCTGCATGTCCATGTGATGGCACCTCTAACCAATCAACATTACACGTGATTTTCTTCTGCAAATTTTACATGTATTCAAGAAATAGATTTTTAAAACTGATTCTAAAAAAACTGGGGCTTAGACAATGCCGACCTGCCTTATTAGTGTTACAAACTTTAGATGGTGATTTAATTATTCATGGGGTATCTTCATTCTTAAAATGTGTTGTGAATTACAGGAAATGTTTATGATTATGGTTGATGTATGAATTCCCTTTTATTGTGTATTTAATATTGTGTAAAATGTTTCTTTTATCATGAGCTTTTTTATTGTTGTGCTTTTATGATTTATGTACTAAATCGAATAAAGCTATTTTTGAATTGAATTGAATAGTCATGCTTACAAATAATTATTTGACACATGTTACTCATGCAGGGTGTATGACTCATCATCAACTGGCAGAGTACTGCACATGGCAAATGTTTGTAGCAGCACACGTGGAGGAAACCCAAAGGCCTTAATTATGCTTATAAATAATTATTTAACACGTGAACAATCTGTTTTACTATACACAACACTTTAGTTATGCTTACAATTCGTTTCCAATACACCAATGTTATTAAAGCATATAAAATAGAATAAAACAAAACAACATGTCCACTTTCTAATGTTTTGCACAACTTCAAGGCATATGTGTCTGACCGTAACCTCAACTCAAAGGTCTTGCTTCTTGTCATTCTGTGGTTCCAGAATTGGTTAAGCTTCGTACCTAATTCCTAACAATTACTCATGACTGCCTGCTGGCCGTGATGCGTAGCAAGTGACTTGTGTAGAGAGCTGCTTACAGATTTTTAAAAATTAGATAATTATGTAATCAGGTCGCATTGGCCAGGAGCATAACAGAAACAGAGTTAAATATGCTCTTGATGAAACCCTCTTAACTATTTAAACATTTATCCAGCTGTTCAATCAGCAATTGTTGCAGACAGATATAGTCATCCCTGCTAAACGTGCCAGCTGACCCATTGTCAGGCGGGAAGCATCCTTTTTCTTCATTGTCTGGGGTGGACTAATGATAGAGAGGTGTGGGCATAGGGACCCCTAAAATCTTACACTCCAAAACATACCTCAATAACATGTCACAGGTGGATGGGTCAAGACAGTGTTTAACCCCACTTTTATGAGGCAATGTTTTCCCAAGATAAGACGCAACACAGCATATCAAAAATAGCCCTTTAAGTAAGGACATACTAAATAAGTGAGTTCTAGGGCAGCAATAAAAATGTAAAGGGTTTATGACAAAAATTCACAAGATACAACACAAAACGTGTAAGGTGAAGATGCATAAAGAATCACAGCCATGAAGGCTCTCAGCAATAGGACAATACAGATTCGAGCCTCGGCGTCGTCTCAGCAGCCTGTGATTCTGGTCACGTAATCTCCTCGTGCCTACCAAGAAATGAATGTGTCCCTGTGTAACGTAACTGGTGCCCATGTAAAGCGCTCCAATACCTTCGGGTCGAGTTTGCGCTATATAAATATGCACACAAAAAAAACTGAATTGTAAGCAAAATCAAGAAATAGCCCAAGTCTCAATGGGCAGCAAAACCAATAAGAAATCGGGCAGCACTCCTAGTAGCATCCCAAAAGAATCTGGCTCACCTCCAGAATCGAGGGCTTACATGGGAAACGTTCTCATAGACTAACATTGAAAGTGCTAAATATTCACAGTGTGGACAAAAGTATACTATTTCAGCAAATCAGAGCACAATATTATAAAACGTCATCACCTTTTCAACCAAGCACTATTCCACTTTATGAACACTGATTCAACCCACTCTGAGCTAATGTCATCTGGAGATGGCAGAACAAACTAGGTACAAAACTACAGTGAGCCATTGTGAATGAATCCAATATTGTGAACAGATGAAAGAACCTTGAAAAATAGACACATTTGTGTGTCCATGCTGCAGAAGCATCTTCCAGAACAGCATCATTAAGAAATAAACAAACCGGCCTTGCATGATTGTTTGCAACAGAAATAATAAACAGTGTGCATGCAGGGTGAGACATCTATTTTGAACAAGATGGCGTTGAGGACTAACTGAGGCCTAGTTAGAATGAGCCAGAAAAAGGAACATTAACACATCATAGAAAGATCGTTTCAAAGGCAATAGTACCAAATAAGTTTACACATGTAAATTCAAGTGCAGAAATCCCTATTTGCATTGTATGAATAATGTCCAAGTTTATAAATGCATAAAAACTCCCAGAGGGACGATAGCTGAGTCACTTGACAAGAGCTTATTATACACAGAGTGGATATTAACAACCCTCACAGATATATCTGCGTTTAGCACACAGATCTCAGAGCCAACAGAAAGAGTCATAGAATCAGTTGGGGGGGGTTGAGGGCCTCTGACCATACACGTTATGCAGTCTCTTATAGATGGTGGCAATCCCACTATTGATTACCCCATCACACTTGTCAAAAAGTTACTGAATGAGGAGGAGACGGAACTCTCCTTACCGCACAGCAGGAGACTTTCTTTCGCCCATAACGAACGTGGTCCAGTTCAGGATAATGTCCTCATAAATGACAACCAAGAGTTGTGCCCGGTCTTTGTGTACATCCAGGGGCTGCATTACCTATATTAACCAGGGATTAGACATGATTCCTGGAGTTTAAAGAGACGCAATAAGCTGAAGAACAAGGGCCTGCCAGACAAGAACCAATCACTCACAGCAATGTATTTGTTTTCTGGTCATATTTTTTTGTTTGTTTTATACAGCACAAACTCGACCCGAAGGTATCAAAACCCTTTACATGAACACCTGGAGCCATATTACAGAAAGTGCCCCAGGGGCACTTTAGAATTACAGAAGGGGCCGCAGACTCTTGTGCAGCCCCTTCTGTAATACCAATAGCGCTGGTGCACATAAAGCGCCAGCGCTATCTTCAGGTGGCGTTCCCTTATTTGCATGTGCCGTATTGCAGATGCAGGCGCAGAGGCAAAGAAGCTCTCAGGGGCTGCACTCACAGTGCGCCAACTACAAGGTGGCGCACTGTGAGTGCGCCCTCTGAGAGCAGCCCTCTGGCGGTGGGAAACGGGATCCCATGGTCCCCCAAGCCATTTCCTTGCAGGCAGGTGCAGTCACTGGTGCAGTCTCTAATTTCCTTTAAAAGTGCAAGTGGTTGCCGCCTGCAATGTGAAAACACAGAGCGGCTGTAAAACTCCTGCTCCGTTTTTTCACCGAATGCGCTGCCCCGAGGGCAGCGCGAGCTCACGGCTGCCCTGGGTGCAGCGCATTTATCATAATAGGGCGCGTTTTCATTGTTTGACCCAGATGAAAATGCGCCTTGTCTGTAATGCAGCCCCAGTTGTTACAGACGGACACATCCATTTTAGGCATGGGGAGATTAAGTGATTTGCCCAGAATCGCAGGATGTTGAGCAACCCTGCCGAGACTCAAACCCAGTTCCCTAACTTGGAGGTCAACCTCTCTAGCCGTTAGGCCACACTCTCTCCCCAATTGGGTCACTGGTGTCAAATGAAAACAAATAAACAAATAGCAGACTTATGAGTTTGACTACATTTACACTTTTTAAGGAGCTAGTTTTACTCTGCTAATGGAAAGAGATTTGCTGGAGAGGGAACAACTCAAAACATGTTGGAGCCAGTGCTTTAAATGTGTAGGTACTGAGTACCTGCACTTTCTTATCTAGAAAGGGAGAGTACCAGCCCTTCTCAGCAAGGATGCTATACTTTTAATGGAAGAGGAGAGGTGCTTCTCAGCAACTAACAAGTAGTCTGGGCTAGTTAGTATTTGAACTTTCATATTTCCATCTGAACCACTAGTTTGGTATGATGGAGAAGAGGTTTGTGAAAGAAGAAAAGACTTTTGCTATACAGAAACAGGAATTTTGCATAGCAATGTACATTTACATAAGTGTAAATACTTGCCATTGTCAGTGCTCATTGAAAACTACATCTGTGACAGCTTCTAAGGAGTAATGCTGGATTTTTCTGAGAATTAAAAAAATCTTAAATTTACTCCAAATGTTTACATCTGAAATGAACCGACTCAAGACTGTACTGTAATTTGGGAGGAAGTTGGTTGATCCTAATTAAGAACTTCTATGTTCAGGAATTACAAAGCCTGTGCTTGATGAAACACTGGCTCCTTATTTACTTTCTGCTTCTGGTGGGGCAGAAGCTTGCCTTTTAGTGATTCCTAAACAGCATAGAGCTTCTTTCTCAAATGAGATTTCAAATTTCCTGCCTAAAAGTAACTCCAGTGATGGACCAAAATGTTTATTCCTGTTCCCAATAGTTGTCTACATTGTATAATCACTTGGCCATGTATATGCACTCTCTTTCTCAATGGTATGGGGTTAGTAAAGACTTTACTACATGTAGTCTACCCGTCTTACCCATGTAAGTGCACCTTCCTTGAATATCTTGCTAGGAAGGCAAAACCTAAATATCTGAAGGACTGTATTGTTTGTGTATTCATCCGCCTCTGTGTGTAGTCTTGCCCTGAGATCAGTGTGTATGGATACCTATATGTACACATGCCTGTTTTTATGAATGTCTAAATGTGCAGTTCTGTGGCTACCTGGGTGTGTGTTTCCGTATTATTCTATCAGTACATGTGTGTATGGTTTATGTTGGTGTATACGTGTGTGCCATGTTATGTTAAATTATATTAATTTATGTCATATCATGTGACCGAAATCTGTAAAGTGCTGTATTGCCTTAGTATGGCCTTGCAGCTCTCTCAGGGTTTAGGATCACCCCCTGTGATCTAGATGATTTAGTCACAGACTGTTTCCTTATTGTTTGAGTTGGATCATTTGTGGTTGTGATTAATATGCTGCTTTTGTTCATAAGTTTGGTTTTATGTGCGTTGCAATAGTAGTGCTGTCTAATGGGGTCTGAGGGGTTTTACCATTTTACATATGTGCTGTCTGGAATGTGCATTTCCTGGCTTGAAGAATGTGTTTGTGGTGATTGAGAAGATTGGGTCTTCTTCGGGTTCCATTGTATTTCTTCAAACCACACTAGCTGTGGGGTGTGCGGTGGGTATTGCTTTAGTGTGTCATAGGTTGTCTTGGACAGGCAACATTGATTTGTGAAGATGATGTGAGTCTCAGTGTGTATGCACTATACAAAAAGCAAACATTTTGGCGTAGTCATGTCACAATTGTGAAAGAGTCTTGATTTGTGAGTACTTGTTCTGGTATTAAGGTTAATTTTGCTGATCTCTGACTGGAGGAGAAACTGTGCTTTGCAACTAGTACTATGCATGAGTGGACTTCATTAGTTTTTTATCACTTGATAAGAAATATTTAGGTTAGACGAAGAGTTTTAAAAAGAGGTTCATTTGCAATGGTTTATTTATTGAATTTATATGCGTATAATGCATGAGTATTTGAGATTTCGTATGGCTTAGTCAGGGCCTACTTCTTCTTGCCTGCCTGGATTACTGCAACATAATCGGGAATACTGCAACATAATCTGGATTACTGCAACATAGTCTACACTGAGGCAGTGAAGAAGGAAATGCAGGAGGGTCTCAGTTACAGATCCAGGCCCATAGACTCTGCCTGAACTCAAAAGAACAGAATTACTTCATCCAGCCTCTAAAAGTGCTGAGATGGCTCATAGTGACCACATCACCCAGCCCAGAAAGAGCTCTATTGGCTTCTAGTGACCACTTAGCCCTGGCACTGAAGGAGTTCCACTCGCTAAAAAGTGACCAGTTCACACCGCCTTCAAAAGAACTGCCGTGGCTTTCATTGAGCATATCAACTGGTCCTGAAAGAGCTTCATAAACTCCCACTGACCACTTTACCTTTGCTCTGAAAGTGCTGCACTGGCTCCCAGTGAGCACATAAACAAGCCCTGAAAATGTTCCACTGGATCGCTGTGACCATTGCACTCAGCTCTGAAATAGATCCACAGGGTTCTTCCCAGTGACCACTTCACACTGGCCCTGAAAGTTCTTTTCTGGCTCCCAGTGACCACATTTCATGGGCTATGCAAGAGCTTCACTGGTTCCCTGTGACCACTTCACTCAGTCTCTGAACCAGTTTACTGTCCCCCACTGACCACTTGACCTCTCCTCTAAAATAATTCAATGTCCACTGGCTGTCAGTGATCACATGAACCAAGCCCCAGAAGAGCTCTCATGGACTAGTCCCAGTAACCACTTCACCGCTGCTCTGAATATTCTCCAATGGCGCTCCCAGCTGTGAAAGAACTCTATCATTGACCACTTCACACTGGCTTTAAATGAGCTCCACTGGTGAAGTTTGCAGACCTATAGGGAGAGAAAGGCAATGGTGTGTCTAGAAGTGATTTTTGGAGGGTGGGGAATTGGCCTACAGATAAAAGTAGTCGGGACACCTACAATGGGCAACTGTAAAGAGTATGTGTGTGTATAGTAGTTATAGTTAGGACCAAAGATTCCAAAGGTAGTTATAGTTAGGACCAAAGATTCCCTAGGAAAAGCGTTTTTTCTTTTGCCAATAACTTTGACACCGCTTGACCAATCTCCGCAAACGTTTGACAAAACTTTCACTTTTTGGTTCAGCTGCTGTGTTGAAAGTTTTGAGGTGATCTGTCAAGCAAGGGCCGAGAAAAAAGGGGGGTCCCAAAACGTGTGTTCCCAATGTTAAGTCTATAGGGATTTTTTATTTTTTGAACACGACAACACCCCAAATTGCTGAACGGAATTACACTAAATTTGGCGGGAAAGCTAGATGTTGATCCAGAAAGCGTGCTCTTTGTGATTTGATGTAAATCCGTTCAGTAGTTTTTGAGATATCTAACTTCAAGAAATATAGATATCTGGGGACGCGAGTCCTTGCAATGGACTCGCGGACCCTACTAAAATTTGATTTACAGGCACTCACTTACCTATAAACACACTCAAACAACTAATCACTAACCCATCCAGCCACTCACACACCCACTCCCCACCCATACAGCCACTCACACAGCCCATAAGTCACCCATACAGCTACTCACACCCACTCACACATCTGTGCAGACACTCAAACGGCCACTGACTCACCTATACAGCCACTTACATACCTGCTCACTCTCCAATACAGCCATTCACACAGCCAATCACTCACCCATACAGCTACCCACTAACATATCCATACAACTACTCTCACACCCACTCACACACCCATACAGCCACTCAGACATCCACTCACACACTGATACAGACAGTCACACAGCCACTCAGATGAGATATGTTAGAAATAGTATGACTAATTACTAGTACAGAAACAATAGTAACCTAACTCATCCTGTAGCTCAGTATATACCTGTAAGTCTCAGGAGGGTTTACGAAACACTTACACTATCGGAATGATGTCATCAGTGATGTCATTCGAGGTCATGAGCAGTACATTGCAGGGGTGTAAGTTGTAGTTAGCTCAGGTCACTATAACTGCTGAATTTCACTGGTTTTGTACTAGTGAAATGTCAGCCTAACTATAACGTCCCTGTAACCTTTGGTTTTTTTCAATGAATTTCTGAGATTTTTTAAATTCTATTTCCTAACTATAACGTCCCTGTAACTATGTTTTTTCAGTGAATTTCTAAGGTTTTTAAATAAATGTATTTCCTTACTGTAACCTGTAACCTTTGAAAATGAGTGTGAGTGAGTGCAAGAGTGTCTCAGCGGGTGTGTGACAGAGTGCATGATTGTCTCAATGGGTGTGTGAGTGTATCAGTGGGTATGTGAGTGGGTGCATGAGTGTCTGAGTAGGTCTGTGAGTGGGTGCATGGGTCTCTGAGGGAGTCAGTTAGTGGGTGCATGACTCTCTGAGTAGGTCTGTGTGTGGGTGCGTGAGTGCCAAAGTGGGTCTGTGAGTGGGTGTGTGACTGAGAGGGTGTGTGAGTACGTGCATGAGTATCTGAGTGGGTCTGTGAGTAGCTGCGTGAGACTGCCTGAGTGGGTCTGTGAGTGGGAGGGCAAGTCTCTGAGTGGATCTGTGAATGGGTATGTGAGTGTCTGAGTGAGTCTGTGAGTGGGTGCATGAGTCTCTGATTGGGTCTGTGGGTGGTTGTGTAAGTGTTGGCAGCCATTTTGGGAATCGGCTTCAGCCGAGTCCCAAAACAAAACTAAAAAAAAAAAAGAAAAGGGGGCAGGGCATGAATACCCTAACTCAAAGGGGGCAGGGTACGAATACACTAACCCTCTAGTCTTGGTCTAGGGGTACCCCTGGAACACCCTCAAGGCAAAAAAGCATTTTTAAATTCAGTGCAATTTTCACAAACATTGGCAAATTTCACCACTTGTTATAATTGTAGCTCCTCTGGTGGGCCAGGTCCCGGGGGCTTGCAGAGGATTGTTAAAAATGCAAGGTGGCGCACAGGGCCCCCTTCCAAGGGCATATTTATGCCCCGGGGACTACCAAAGTCAGATTTAAACAGTTTAAGCAAATGTGGGCTCATTTATTACCTCAAACCATAGCTGCTGTGCTAAGAAAGGTAGTTGGACAACTTGTGTTTTGCAAAGTGCAGTGCCCATTGTTTGTGTCATTTCTGTGTAACTTCCCAGCAAATTAAACAATGTGGGCATGAGGAGGTTGGGGCCAAGACAAATTGAACAGGAGCACAGGAGCCATACGGCCCCCCTCCAGAGAAATCACTGGACAAAGGCCTATGGGCCAGATGTACGACGGTTTTTGCATGTGCACATGGGTTTGCGAACCCGTTTGCGCATGCAAAAACCAATAGGGGTATGTACGATTCCAAAATAGCGAGTCGCAATTTATTTGCGACTCGCTAATTTGGAATTGCGAGTCGTTATTAGGAAGGGGCGTTCCCTTCCTAATAGCGAGCGCAGCCCCATGTACAAATGTTTTGCAACCGCAATTGCAGTCGCAAAACACTCCCAAATTACCACCCTCTTCAAGAGGGTGGTAATGGGGTCGCAAAAGGGAAGGGGTCCCCAAGGGACCCCTTCCCTTTGCAAATGCAGGGGAAAATATTTTTTAAGGGCAGGCAGTGGTCACAAGGACCACTACCTGCCCTTAAAAAATGAAACTAAAACGTTTCATTTTTTTCTTTTTTAAATGCAACCCGTTTCCCTTTAAGGAAAACGGGCTGCATTAAAAAAAAAACTGCTTTATTTAAAAGCAGTCCCAGACATGGTGGTCTGCTGAGCCCAGCAGGCCACCATACCTGGGATGGCCTGCCATTCCCAATGGGGTCGCAAATTGCGAGAGGCTCATTAATATTCATGAGCTTCTCAATTTGCGACCCCATTGGGAATCGCAAACAGTGTGATACACCCTGTTGTACATCCAAAATAGCGCCTCGCAATTTGCGAGGCGCTATTTTGCGAGGCGCTATTTTGCGCGTCGTACATCTGGCCCTATATCTTTAAGAATGGTGTGGGAGTTATTTCCTCATTATAATTATATGTGCTTATTAATATGAGGTATTTGCAATTGAAGCTGGAAAAGCTGTGATGCGCAGAACTATGTTTTTCTGGTTTATACTAACTAAATCTTAGCTAGGTGTCAATTCCATTTTGAAATAAAATGGCAGCTGTTTCATAATATTTGTGTATTTATATTTCTCATTGACACCGCATGCAGCAAGTTGTGCACTGTTTGTTTTGAGATGACATGTTCTCAAAGAACTCCGGAGAAAGCCGTTAGATACTTATCAAGGCTCTACCTGCTTACTTACACACAATATTGCAATCATTTATGAATCTTTTCATTGTTCATGTAATTAGTTGCCCCACTGTCACTGCTATCATGCGTGAACATTGATGTGGCCCTGTGTGCGTGCCCTACTTTCTCCAGTTCCAGTGCCCCTGCACTGCCCGTCCTTTGTGTGCCTTGCCGTACAAGACACATGTAAACTGACGGAGCCCTGTGTGACTTGTACTGTGAACCCTTTCCGTAACCTGTGTTCATCCTGTGTGCGCCCTGCACTGCCTGCCCATTTCTGGCCTGTCTCAAACGGGCGGTGTTGACCATTACTGTGCCTATCTCCTGTAAGTAATGCTGCTCGGCAAGGGCAACAGGCCCTAGAGTTGGCAGCACCAAATAACGCACACAGACAACTGGTTAACTCGTGTGGGCCGGAAGTCCCGAGTGACCTCCGCCGGTTTATTTATATCCTCTGGCCACGCCTGGCCAGAGGGTGATACAATGTATGCAAGCCCTTCCGGGCTAAGGGTCTCAGGGTGGCAAACGAGCGGCAACTAGACCGCTACATCCCATCCCAAGTCGGTGTTCAAATTAAACAACAAAGAGTTAACACATAAAGTCTGTGAGTCTTTGATTCAGCCTCGGATTGGGTCTCAGTTCGTACTGCTGGTGGCGGCCTCCGCGACTCACCTGATGATTGTCAGGTGAACTGGCGGTTGTGTCGGTCGCGATGGTTCCGCCTCAGCGACCGTGGGTGAAGGCGGGTTTACCGCAGCTTCATCTCCCTCGTGGCCTGGTGATCGGCTCCCGGCGGCGGCTTCTCCACCTTCTACGTGGCCAGGAGGCATCCAGTCGGTTTTGATTTCGTGGACTCGCTTGAACCAGGATATTTTTTTATTTTTTTTTATTTTACAGAGTTTTATATAGCGCGAACTTGACCCGAATCGGGTATCAGAGCGCTTTACACAGCACCAGTTGCAGTACATGAGGACACATTCATTTCTGTTAGGCACGGGTAGATTAAGTGATTTGCCCAGAATCACAGGATGTTCAGCGTCATTGCCGAGACTCGAACCCAGTTCCCCAGATTCGAGGTCGACCGCCCTAGCCGTTAGGCTAACTCCTCTCCCCGAATATGTTCCGGGTGATGACCTCGTCTCCCTTCTGAGCTGTGAGGGCGGTCCCATTGGTTTTCAGCACGGTCCACGCCACGGGCTCGTAAGCAGTATGGAATTTTTCTCCACTGCGGCGATTCCTCACTAGGACGGTGCACCCTGGCATGATATTCCTTGTTTTTGCCCTTCTCCTCTTGCTGGACCGCTCGTTGGTCGCTGTCCCCCGTGTCTGGGTACTGGTGGGGTCATATGGTTCTGGGGCCCAACCGTCGGCGGCGGGGATGGTGTCTCGCCGGGGCCCTGCCAGCATCAGTGACCAGGGTGACATCTGGGTGGTGCAGTGCAGAGTGCTGTGGTATTCCCGTAGGAATCTGTGCATCGCCACTTCTGGGTCAGTCTGTTCGGAGACAGCGATTCGCAGGATCTTGTTGAGGGTCCTCATGAAGCGTTCTGCTGCTCCGTTGGCTTGTGGCCATTGTGGGGTGATCCGGTGGTGGTGGATCCCCAGTAATGCCAACATGTTCTTGAACTCTGTTCCCTGAAAAGGGGGTCTGTTGTCGGACTTAATCTCTTGTGGGAGTCCGAACAGTGAGAATGTCCTTTCCAATACAGGTTGCAGGTGAGCAAGTGATGTGGATGCAATTACTTCGACTATGGGGTATTTTGTATAGCTGTCGATTATTACTGCAGTTACTCGGCCATCTGGGAAGCACTCAAAGTCTATACTTATTCTCGCCCACGGGGCTGTCGCTGGGTCTTCAGTTATCAATGGGGCGGGTGTTCTTGGCTACTCGTGAGCTGGCATGGTCTGCAGTTTCTTACGAGAGTGTCTACCGCAGCTTCGAGTCCAGGGAACCACACTTTCTCTCTCATGCGAGATTTCATCCGCATTGTCCCTTGGTGTCCCTCTTGGGCTAGGGCGGTGGCCCGCTCTCGTAGACTTGCAGGGATGACTATTCGAGAGCCTCTTAGTACTACCCCATCAGCTGCAGCACTCAGCTCATCGCGCACTGTCCAGAGCTTGCTCAGTCTGTCTCTTTCGGACTCGTTCCATCCGTTTGCTCCATGTAGAAAATCTTCCCAGGATCCCCTTCGGAGTGAATGCAGCACCCTCATTAGTACGGCATCTGTTCCTGTTTCAGCCTTGATCTCGTCTAGGGTGATGGCTCGCGGGCAGGCCCATTGAGACACCATGTCCACGTACTCCTCCGTCCTCAATTCCTAGTCGCCGCTGTCCCCGGCTGTCGCTGGTGGGTGTCGTGACAGGAAGTCTGCCGGATTTTTCGCCCCGGGTCGGTACACCAACTCCATTTGGTAATGCTGCAGCTGTATGGCCCAGCGTTCGATTCTTGGTGGAGGATGTGATGCTGTGCCTCTGAACAGCGGGATTAGTGGCTGGTGGTCGGTCACCACCCGAAACGGATGACATATAGTTGGAAGTGGTTGCAGGCCCACTTGATGGATAATGCCTCCCTCTCGATCTGAGAGTACCGGGACTCTGTTGGCGTGAGTGCCTTAATCGCGAAAGCAAGTGGGGTCCACTTTCCAGGTTCTGTCTCCTGGGTCAGGAGGGCTCCTAGCCCGACGGGGCTAGCATCCACGAGAAGTTCCGTCATCCGGGTTGTGTCAAAATACGACATGGTGGTTTTCCCTAGCAGTGCCTCTTTAATTTTCTGGAAGGCGTCTTCCTCTTCTTGGCCCCACTTCCAGGCTACATCTTTCTTCGTCAGGGCGCTCAGTGGTTCTGCTAGCGTGGCCAGGTTCCGTATGAACCTCCCACAATAGATGGCCATCCCAAGGAAACTCTTGACTTATGAGGCTGTTGTTGGTGCAGGGGCTTGTTGTATGGCCTGTGATTTCCTTGGGTCCACTCTGACCCCATCCTGGCTGAACACGTATCCAAAGAACTCAATGGACTTCCTGAAAAACGAACACTTGTCTCGATGAAGGGTGACTCCATGCTCAGCGAGATGTTGGAGTGTGGCCCGGAGATGGCGATGGTGTTTTTCCTTGGTCGCGGAGTGTATCAGGATGTCATCGCTGATGTTGAGCACTCCATGGAGTCCTGACAGCACCTCCCGGACAGCGTTCTGGAAGATTTCTGCTGCTGACGAGATACCGAAATTAAGTCTCTTGTAGCGACGTAAGCCTATGTGGGTCGAAAACGTTGTGATATATCGGCTCTCCTCAGCTAGCCTCAACTGGTGGTATCCTGCGTTGAGGTCAAGCTTGGAGAACCAAAGGGATCAGTTGAGGTCAGCCAGGATGTCTTCTACTGTGCGCGCTTGATTGCCTGGTTGGGCAGGTGCATGTCAATGCATAGCCGGATTTTTCCGGGCTGCTTCGGCTTCTCCGCGATCTCCATGGGAGATACCCAGGGCGTCGGCCCCGTGACCTTCTCGATGATGCCCTGCCATTCCAGTTCTTGTAGTTCTTGCTCCACTAGTGGTCTCAGGTGGAATGGAATTTGCCTGTGTCTCAGGGCCACTGGCTTTACTGCCTTGTCGATGTGCAATTTGATCGGAGCTGTCTTCATGCATCCGAGGCCTCTGAAAAGTTGCGGGAATAGGTTAAGGGCGTCTTCGGTTTGCAGTGTCTTGATAGCATTAGCAAACGTGACTAGGCCACGGTCCTCGGCTGTGTGGCTTCCCACCAGGATGTCTGCTTCTCTGTCGACCACGTGGAATGTGGTTGTGATTTCGTGCCCTTCTGCCTTGACTTGGACGGTCATCTTCCCTTTGAGCGGAAGAGCGGTTTGGCTGCCATACGTGTGGATCCTGACGTGCGACGGGGACAATACGGGTCGTGGGTTGAGCCGCTTGTATTGTTGACACCCCATCACGTTCACGGATGCTCCCGTGTCGATCAGCGCAGTGACCTGGGATCCAGCAATTTCTATGGCGCACGTGGGTTGTGGCCGCCTCTTCTGTTTGAGGTCATTCACAAATGAAATTAGGTAGCACTCGCCGTCCTCGTCAGTTGATGAGTCTTCGATGTAGTGCCTCTGTCTTGTGGGCGTCCGGGCTGATCTGGAGTTATCGGGCTCTTCCAGCGACAGCTGTTTGACTGCCTTCGACGGCGGCCATCGTCCTCGGGCTCCTCGATTCCGCGGGCCCCCTCTACACACTACTGCGAAATGGTTGGGTGTGCCACACTTGGAGAATGTTCGCCCTTGTGCCGGGCATTCTTCCTGTGGGTGCTCTTCCTTTCCGCAGTATCCACAGTGCGACCCTTGTACGCCTCTTCCAGGCCACCGGCCCCGGGAGCCTCTGTTCTGGGATCGGATCGCGTCCGCTCTTTCTGTCTTGATTGTGACTGGTTTTTCCGCTTGTTGGGTAATTGCAATGTCCATTGCTGTCGCCCTGGCGTCGGATAGGTCGTGCGACCTGGCCATGATGAGGATGTCCTCCAGGGTAATGCCTGGTTGGCGCAGGATGAGGGTACGGAGGTTCTTGTTCCGGCAACCTTGGATCACCTGGGCCCTCACCTCCTTGTTTTGGTCGTCGTCCGTACATGTGCTTTCCAGCTCACGCAGTCGCGCATGGAACGCGTCCATCAATTCCCCTTCCCTCTGACGTGCTTGGCGCAGTTTAAACCTCTCGTAATCCGGGTTTAATTGGGGGTCGAAATGCGCATTCAGGGCCCTGACCGCTGCATTGTAGTCGTTTGGTGCCCTGGTGTTAGGTAAGTGGGCAAACAACTTGTACATTTCTTCGCCCACGAAGTGCAGTAGTAGGGATCTTTTGACTGCTCCGTCTGTTTCCCGCGTCGCCGTGACGTAGTTGTCCAGCCTGTTGATCCAGAGTGTCCATTTGGGAGACGCCGTGGCCGGGTCCATGAGTTCGCTGAATGGGGGCAGTGCGTTGATCTGTGAGTGTTGCGACGCTGGTTGTATGGCTGGGGGCCCAGCATCTTGGGCGGGCGGCAGGGGTTGTGGTGCTGCTTGAGCGTGTTGGTCAGTCATCTCTGAGCGTGCTTCGTGCGCCTTGTGCTGTGCTTGTGTTTGCCCTTAGGCGTGGCGTGAAAATGATGCTGGAAGGTGTCTCAATCTGTGTCCTACGTGCTCTTCACTGTGGTGGCTTCTGGAGATTTTCCTCTGTGTGACAGACTCCTCCACCGTGCTTCAGGCTTCCCTCTTTTAATGGCACTAGAGCTTTGGGAGAGGCTTTGGGGTGCAGGCTGCACCCGGTGCTGCCACCACATGGCACGATCCATGGGAGGAGAGCGCTTCAGGTAAAGCGGCGTGGCTCAGGCCGCGTGCACGCCGTCACTGGGGCTATGTAGGTCGTCCTGCGCATGCGCGCACTTCGCAGCTCGGCGCGGGCTCTGACCAGACCGTCATCGGGAGCACTAGCGTCACCAGAGCACGCGGAGATCGTGCGGGGCTCAGGTAGGGAGGAGGCCAACGCGTACCTGTGCCGATGCGGCGGTGGAAGCTCCTGGCAGGCGGGCTCAGCGGCACTGTGGGTCTGGGACGTTTCTGTTGCGGGGACAGTCTTACGCAGCCTCTTGACACTTGGTCACACTCCGCCGGGGATTGCAGCACGTATTTTCCTTGTGACACTGCGATGCTGTTCTACGCTCCACTGGGCCGACGGGCCGGGAGCTGGCACCACAATACAGGCGGGGTACAGTTCGTCGTCGACGGACGATAGAACACCCACCCTCGTCACCAGTGTAATGTTGCTCGGCAAGGGCAACAGGCCCTAGAGTTGGCAGCACCAAATAACGCACACAGACAACTGGTTAACTCATGTGGGCCGGAAGTCCCAAGCGACCTCCGCCCGTTTATTTATATCCTCTGGCCATGCCTGGCCAGAGGTTGATACAATGTATGCGAGCCCTTCCGGGCAAAGGGTCTCAGGGTGGCAAACGAGCTGCAACTAGACCGCTACAATGTAAATTCAGTAATGAAGTAATCCTTTGTGTCTTCTCTACAGGGGCGTAATGCAAGCACCTGCGACGCAGGGGCGGTGACCCTTCAGGGGCCCCTCACACCATGAGTGCGGCCTCATTTAGCCAAGGCCAATCAATAATAGCTGTAAAATATTGGAGACTCAGGGGCCCCTCTTCACATTCATGTTCTGTGTTCCAGCCTTGGAGGACGGTTGTCTGTTAGGTGGTTACTTTGGAATAGCACACCTGGGCAGACGCTTGTGGATGGGCTCCTTACATTGGATTCTTAATGCTTAAATAAAAGAATTGGATTACCTAGCGTGTTTATAGGGTCATCACACTTCAACATACTAGCGATGAGTGGGAACGTATTAACTGAAGGAGTATATTTTTCAGAGGCAATATACTCTTTCGAGCCTACTACAGTTGTTTCTCTGCCTTTATCCTGCTGCGTGCTTTCTTCGACTTCAGCTCCTTCCGGATTCGTTCTGGCTTTCCTGATTGGTTTCAGCATAATTGGGAGCTTGATTGAGGGACTGATCTTACGTCACCCCAGAGACGGCTCATTACATGCACGCAGCGGTACAGTGCAGAGGCTCGCCCACTGTTGATGAGACGCACTGTGCGCGTGCCATGCAACCGAGCTTAGCCAGTTTCTAGGCAACAACGAAGCTGGCGCTTGCACACAGCTGCACACGTCTTAGCTTTCCCGTTTCCTGGCAACAAAGATGCTGTGATTTGGGCCAGCTCTGTGGTGTGTTTTCCACCTTTTTCTTCAAAATCACTGGTGTGCCTCCTTTCAAAAAGCTGCATTTCGTTGTCAATACGCCTGGCATTACTCAGTGGTAACATTTTTTTTCCTCTTCTTTTCTATTCTTTATCTTCTTTTCTTTGCTAATATTTTTCTTGTGAACTGCGCTATGTCTGGAAGTGGAAATCTGCAACAACCTCGTCATTTTTTGGCTGAACCAGGAAAGGCTAAAATCACATGGTGGAGGTTCATTGACGCCATCCTGATTCTGTGGCATGGAGATACAGCCATGTGTGCTGATTTCAGCATATGGATAAATACTCTCAAACAGTTTTTGAAATTTAGCACAGGGTCAAGACTGATTTGCATATAGCTGGGTCTGAACTGAGGTGGTGAAGTGAGCTAAAGAACGATGATGGATTCAACCTAGATCTGTGACCGGAGGTGACTGTCTGAAAAGTTTCAGCGCTCCGTCCATCATCTCCTTGTGTTTGCTTTGTTAGCCCTAAGTTGGCAGGGTATGCCCAAACGTGGGTCCCTTGCTCACTTTACCACTGGATTCAAGCTAGTCTGGCTGATGAGGGGTGTTACCCTGAAACCGGTCACAGGATGCTTGTTTCCGGTTTAGGGAAGACCTGGCTTGGTAGTTCGGGCTGGGCTGTTCCCATGAGGCACAGGGTCTAGACTGATTTGCATATAGCTGGGTCTGAACTGAGGTGGCGAAGTGAGCTAAAGAACGAAGATGGTTTCAACCCAGATCTTTGACTTGGGGTGAGTGTCTGAAAAGTTTCAGCGCTCTGTCCATCATCTCCTTGTGTTTGCTCTGCGCTGAATTATTACAGAGCTGCCAGGAAGTCTGCTATCTTGTACAACTATCTTGGAACTGAGGGACAGAAAATATTTGATAATTTGCCTGAAATTCAATCCCCAGAAGAGGATTCAGGAGATGCTGTGGGGTGGAATGTGTTTTTGGAATCAGAAAAAAGATTAGCTTTACATTTCTCAGATGAACCTAGCATTGCTTTAGAGAGGTTTAATTTTTACACACGGAATCAAGCGGCCAGCGAAAGTATTGATCAATATGAGGCTGCTCTTAGGATCTTGGACAGTAGTTGCAAATTTGAGAATGCCAAAGATCAATATCTGCTATTAATCCTACTCATGATCAAACGGTTAAGATTGCCAAAGGCATATAATGCTCTCTGGAATCGGTAAAGGTGTTGTCAGGTGCTTCTTTGGGTGCGGAAAGTATGAGTGTGAATGCTGTTAAAAAATTACAGGACAAGCACAAAACCAAAGTTTTACAATCTGCTGTGTGTTTCTGTTAGTCATTTGGCAAACAGTCCTGGTTGCCCAGTTCAAGGAAAAAGGTGTACTGAATGAAAAAAAATAGGTCATTATGTGAAAGTATGCAAAAATGGTGCAACTGTGAAAGTGAGTTGCATTCCTGATATAGAACAACAGTATAACCAAGTTGAGGAGGAGGTGAATTATTTGACAAATTTAACTGTGGATACCGATCAGCAAGAAGGTAATGAACAGCTAACCAATGATGCATCTTGTATTAATGAAGTGGCTTTAGGAGCCAGGAAGAACAGTCCATATTGTAGTGTTAAAAGTGGTACAGTCAGTATCAGAATCATGATGGATTCTGGTTCACCTGTTAATATGTTATATGAATGTTCTTTCAAGTTGCATTGGTGCAATACCTTGCTTAAAAAAGCTGACATAAGAGCCATTGCTTATGGTGAGTCTGAAATAGAGATAATAGGATTTTTTGAAAATATATTGCATTTCTCAGGCAGGAAGATATTTACTAAAATGTATGTGGCTGTGAATGAAAGGGACACCAGGGGCTTGATTGATCAAGGGAGACTGGGTATTACTTTAAGACCGGGCACAAACGTTCCAGTGGATCAGTGCGGTTGTTATTGCTAGTAAAAAATAGCCAGATTCGGCTGTGTGCTGATCTATGTTCTCTTAATAAGAATATCATAGTTGATTGCTTCCCTTTACCAAAAATAAATGAACTGCTATCCACCTTAAAGGGGGCGAAAATCTTTAGTAACATCGATCTCAAGGCAGCCTACCACAAGGTATCCTTTAAAGAAGAGTCCCAAGCACTCACCTCATTCATTACACCATTTGGGGCCTGCAAATATTTGCGTTTGCCATTTGGCTTAGCTAGTGCGACAAGTGTGTTTCAAAAACCTATTTTTACTCTCGTCAAGGATGTACCTGGTGTGTTAGCCTTTCAAGATGATATTCTTATATTGCCAAAAACTGTCTCTGAAGATAATCACAATTTATATGCAGTGTTACAAATATTATGCAAACATGGTATGACTGTGTCAAAGGACAAGTGCAGATTTATCACCAAGAGTGTTGAGTACTTGGGATACTGCATAACCGCTGATGGTGTTAAACTCAAGGAGGACTTGCTTAAAGCGCTAAGGGGCGTTTCCCCTCCTAGCTGTAAAGAGGAGTTAAAATCCTTTTTAGAGTTAAGTGATTAGTCAGTCAATCAATAAACCTTTATTCGGCTTTTTACAACCATAAAAGTATACACTGAGCAGCATATCATTCAATAAAATAAGCAAGTCAGAATCATAGAATATATAATACATTTTCTTAAACCTATAATTCACATATCATAAAAATGCGAGATAAAAATCATCTTAAAATGTAATAAAACCAACTATTCCATTTTTGCGGCACACAGACCTTCTAGTATGTCTCACACAATGCTTCTATCCATTAATAACTCATTCTCCCTGTAGCTTAAAAGATCTAAATTTCATCAATACTCTTTACATTTAAGGAACTCTTTCACTTTATTTATATATTTCCCAATAGCACAGGCTATATCTAAATTCATCATTCCCACTAAGAGGTTTACAGCTTGCAACCTATTTTTAATTTCATATTTTTTAAAAATCGGACCTAAAATCTCTCTTCGTATATCTAAAAACTTCAAGCAATCTAATAATATATGTAGAATATCACAGGTGGTGCCTAAAGTGCAGGTGCATTTTCCATTGCTATTTATCATTAAGTTTTTTACCCCATTATTCGCATAACAGGGGTTTATCCCAATTCTCAATCTTAGCACTTCACGCCTTAACAGGCAACTGGGTAACCTGTCGATATAGGGGTAATGTAAATCATTTTTCCATGCTGAGGCCATAAAAGTAACAGCTTTTCCGTAAGAGGTATTCTTGATCATGGGTTCGAGACGCTTCTATTCCCAGTGTCCTAAGTTCTTTCTTATCTGTCTTTAGGTCAAGGGACTGAGGGCACAACTTTAACTTTAAAACACCATACGCTTCAATAATTGAGGCTCTGGTCTCTTTTGCCCAGGTCAACTCACTATTGGCAATTTCATTTTTACACCACTGTGAGATTTTTTGGTCCTCACCTGATCCTAACCGCTGCCAGAAACGCAATAAAGCCATGCAGGCAGTTATACCCCATGAGGTGATTCCCAATTCTAATCTTGCTGCTTGTACCATGGACGATCTAGGCAGCGAGAACAAACATTTAAGGATATTTCCCTCCTCTTTGTCCCATCCCTTTTTGCCACTTAAATAGAGTACCTCTGCACCATACAAGAATTGTGGAGGGACCATTGCTAAATAGGCCTTTAACACCGGTCTATCAGACATTTCTTCATATACACTATTAAAACTTTTTAATCCCTTCACAGAAGCCGATGCCCTCATTTTTAATGCATCAAGATGGGTATACCATTTCAGGCTACTCGCGAACCACATTCCCAGATATCTATATTCTGTTACTTTTTCCAGCATCTCTATGCCCAGATACCAGGAGAACTTTATTTTTCTTCTTCCAAAACATAGGATTTTGGTCTTCTCCATGTTTACCACTAATTTTTAGGTTTAGAGTTAAGTGATTATTATTTCAGATTTGTTTATGGACATGCCACCCTTATAGAACCACTGAAAAGGTTGAGCAGAAGAAAATAAAAATCTGCGTGAGGTACAGATGAACAGAAACCTTTATTTAGAAATTAAGGATATATTAACTAAAGTTCCGGCATTTAAATCCTACATTAGTGGTCAGCAATGCATTATAAGAGTGGATGCTAGTGCTGTGGGCCTTGCCGCCATTTTGTGTCAATCTGTTGATACTATGGAGGCCACTATTGCTTTTCCCTCCAGGGTGTTTTCTGATGTGGAGAGAAGGTACAGTATCATTGAAAGGGAGGCACTTGCAAGCGCTTGGGCAATTGGGAAGTTTAGAACTTATTTCTGGGGTCCCCAATTTTTTCTAATCACAAACCCCTGATTTATCTTTTAGGAAACGAAGGCACATCCTTAGCATCGTCACGACTTATCAGAATATTGTCAAAATTACAGTACAATTTTCTTGTTAGATATATTCCTGGAAGCACCAATGCTAGAGCAGACTCTTTATCCGGTTTTCCTATTCAGGAGTACAGTGGATTTCTTAGTGATGAGTTACTAGGGAATTAATGCGTGGTAGCTAGTCTTGATGTTGTACATAGCTGTCAGGGTGTCATTTCAGAGCTAGAATGGAATAAGGCATGTCAGGAGGATGAGGTATTAAGGAAAGTTAAGCAATCTGTGCAACAAGGATGGCCACGTGTTAAACATTTAAAGGGAGATTTGTATTGTTTTAGCCAGCTCTCATATCAGCTTACTGGGGAGTCAAGTATATTACTAGGTGCAGGGAAATTTGTAGTACCCATAACTTTGAGAGCAAAAGTTATAGATTTGGCACATAGAGGACATTTAGGATCTACTGCCACAAAGAAATCCTTAACATCTTTTTCTGGTGGCCATACATGGATAGAGATGTTGACAAATTTGTGGATGCTTGTCAAGAATGTATCATGTCCAACAAGCATTGGAAATTGAGGGGTACCCCGCTCATTCCCACTCCTTTGCCTCAGGCCTGATGGTCTAAAGTTGCTATGGATTGCCATGGACCTATGTTGGATTTGCCGGATGGGTCTAAATACTTAATAGTGCTCATAGATTACTTTCCCAAGTGGATATACTATAAAAAAAAGTTAGCAGAAACCACCATTACTGTTATTCAATTTTTTTTAAAGATTTTTAGCCTGGAAGGCTATCCTGAGGAACTGGTTACTGATAACAGTGTCCATTTAATTTCAGAAAGAATGGAGTTCGTTTTTGAAAAAGAGACCTCAAACATCATAATATTGCATTGTACACGCCACAAGCTAATTGTACTTTTGAGAGGGCCAACCACCTGCTCAAAGAGGGTATCCAGACTGCCCTTACTTGTGGTGAGTGTCTGAAGGATTTTGTTCAAAGGAAAGTATGGGCATATTATAATACCCCTCATACTCCTACTGAAGTTTCCACATTTTGCGTGGTAGGCAACCTTGGACTGATTTGTGTCCAACTTGGTTGCGGGACAAATCTGACATGTCTGTTCAGGAACATGTGGATCTCAATAGGGTTAGATCTAGGGTTAAAGCTGCTCAGGAAAGGAAGGAGATGTATCATGATTCCAACAAACGTGTGTTTTGCAAAGAAATCAGTGTAGGGGATTGGATTATGTTAAAGGATATGAGAAAAATAAATCAAAGATTTTAATTTCTTGGGCCTTCAAAGTTTCTAAGGTTGCACACTCTTCAGTACAATTGGAAGATAGACGTTGGTGGGCAAAAAGGAATCTTGTAACTTTGAATGAATTTCAAAGCTCTGTTGCGAAGAGTAAATTGCAACCTCATTGTAATTTGTTGCTACCTCCAGCACAGATCGTTTTGGGTGGTAATGGTTCTGCAGGTCACAGTCAGTCCAGTACTGTGTTTAACAACCTTTGTGACATGTCAGGAGGAAGTTTCACCTAAAGCAATTTGTTGCAGAGTTCTAATGTTTCCAGGTCTGATCCTGTACTAGACACTATGGATGACTGTGTCAGCAGTGAGCGCACTTCTACAAGTGATTGCACTACCAGAAGTGGTAGATTGTCTAAAAAACCTGGTTATCCAAAAGAATTTGATATGTAATGCATATATATTTTTTTATGATTTTAACATGTATGGTATCTATTTTTGTTGTTTGTGTTTTGTAATTATTAAGAGGGGAGATGTGATATCCTCACTATTAGGTAATGTTCCATATTCTGTATTCCATATTCAATGTTGCTTATGTGTCAGGTAGTCTGGAAGTGCATCTTCCAAGCGGGTTCTCATGTTCTGTGCTCCAGCCTTTGAGGACGGTTGTCCGTTAGGCAGTTACTTTGGAATAGCAGTACTGGGCGGTCGCTTGTGGATGGGCTCCTTACATTGGATTCTTAATGCTTAAATAAAAGAATTGGATTCATCTACCTGGCATGTTTATAGGATCATCACACTTCAACGGGGTGCCTCTAGTGCAGGAGAGCATTGGGCCTAGCTGCAGGGTGCTGGGAACTGCCATCAATTAACAGAGGGTGGCCTGCATGCAATAAGTAAGTACAGCGGCTGACTCTAGTGTAGCAAAGGGTACGGCTGGGCCTGGTAGCACTGGTCTGTGCAAGTATTGGGTCCATGGTATGAGAGGGTTGGGCTTGGTTGCAGACCACTGAGGTCTATTAATCAAGGAGATGGGTCTGTCTACAGTAAGGCTGAACGGAGTGGCCTAGTGCAGGGGGCTCGTCCAGGCTCAGTTCAGGATGAGACTGGCTGGGATCTGGCCTATTGCAGGAAAAGGCTGGGCCTAATGCAGATGGAGGGCTGAGCCTGCCTTGGTTACAGCAACAGCTGGCCCTGGCTGGGATCGGGCCTAGTACAGGAAAAGGCTGGGCCTGGTGCAGGTGGAGGGCTGAGCCTGCCTTGGTTACAGGATGAGGCTGGACCTGGCTGGGATCGGGCCTAGTACAGGAAAAGGCTGGGCCTGGTGCAGGTGGAGGGCTGAGCCTGCCTTGGTTACAGGATGAGGCTGGCCCTGGCTGGGATTGGGCCTAGAGCAGGAAAAGGCTGGGCCTAGTGCAGACAGAGGGCTGAGACTGCCTCACTTACAGGATGAGGCTGGACCTGGCAGTATCGGTACTACGAGGAGGAGGGGCAGTATGGGGCGGCTGGGCCTGGCTCAGTTACAGGATGAGGTGAGCCTCTTAGGGGTCGGCCCTAGGCTAGTGCGGGCGGAGGGGCGGCTGGGCCTGGCTCAGTTACAGGATGAGTCGGTCCCGGCAGGGGTGGGGCCTAGTGCGGGAGGAGGTTGAGCCTAGTGCCTTAGGGGTCGGGCCTAGTGCGGGGGAGGGCTGAGCCTGCCTCAGTTACTGGAGGAGGCTGGGCCTGGCAGCAGCCTGCCCGTCACTGCGGGGCGTGTCCGGGGAGGTGCAGTGCGTACCCTGGAGGTCTAGTCCGGTGTCTGCCTGCTTGCTTCTGTGCATACAGGCCTCGGACGGAGCACGGATACCCTTGCTAGGAGGCCTGCGAGTCCCCGAGCCGGGTGAGTGCCCCCATGTTTTGTTTCCCTTCTTCCGGCCTCCCTGTGGAGTCTGCCATGACACGGAGAGGCTAAAATTCTTTCCAAATCCTTCGCACAAAGAGCCCCGTTATATCAGGGCTCAGTCCGCACAGATTCGTTTACAAGCGGGGCCTCCGCCTTAACGGCGGGTGCGGGGTCCGCACCGCGACCCAGCCTTGTGACATGCGAGGAATGAGTGTCGGACTGGGTCAGGGGTGGTTGCAGCCCGGTGACACATGTGGGGAGGGAGGAGAGAGAGAGAGGCTCCTGTCTTGACACATATGCAAAGGCGGGGGAGGGGTGTTGGAGTCAGCTAGAGGAGGCTCCAGTCTTTAAGGCCCCTCCCCTCGGCTGGTCAGGGCCCAGGGCTGTGGGGAGATCCAGTCTAATGACAGGCTCGGAGTGACCCTCGGAGTGTGTGAAATGTTTTGATGTGCGTGCTTGCACCCTTGAGGCAGTGCCATTGCATGCGCATATGGGGCCAGTAACCTTGGCTGCAGTGTTGAGGGTTCATTTAACTCCGAGTGGCCCTAGTACGTTACAAACGATAAGATAAATACCCTCCCCCCCCCCATTGGGGTTGCATATCATTAACCCCCCACCCTTGCTGTTCAGTCTTAAGGGAGAATAAGTGAGCCGGGGGGTGGGGAGGGGAGTTCGGGGGCGACGGATGTATTGGCGCCGCCCCACTCTTCGAACAATGCGCAGCGACAGGGTGAGAATTTATTTTTTTCTGCAAAAATTGAAATTTGTACCGCGGCTGCTGCGTTCCCTAGAGATGACGAATAATATGTGCAGCTGCGCCACAAAAAGCCCACGGAGCAATCCCCCCCCACACCTCTGAGCTTAAGCAGTAATACAACAGAAATACAGGCATGTGTTGTGCCATTCCTGGAGCCGTCATTCACAGAATTTTCTGTCTGCCTCTTAAAGCATCCTTTAGGGCCTAGTCTGTTTGGCATCATTATTCATTTTTTTTTTTAAAGTTCTGTCAAGACCTTGTTGGGCATCCCCCCCCATAAAAGCCCTCTCTGCGTCTTTACAGCGTTGTCAATTAATCAAGCGGTATTTATAATACCGCCACTAATCACCCAAGAGGGTATCTAAGCGCTGTGCTGCGCATATCCGCCGAAGATCCAGGTCTTGCGTCCTTTCCTGAAGTAAGTCACCGAGGGTGAAGTACGGAGGTGGAGGGGAAGGGCGTTCCAGGATTTGGCGGCGAGGTGGGAGGATTGTCCTCCGGTGTGGCTATGGCAAATTCGTGGTATCTGTGCGAGGGCTAGGTGAGCGGAGCGGAGGTTCCTGGGAGGTCGGTGAAAATTCAGGCAGTGGTTCATATAGGCAGGGCCTTGGTCGTGGAGGGCTTTGTAGGCGTGGGTCAGAAGCTTGAATTGGCATTTTTTTCTGGATGGGGAGTCAGTGGAGGTGTTTCAGGTGCTGGGTGATGTGAGTCCCTTTGGGCAGGTTAAAGATCAGCCTGGCTGCTACGTTCTGGATCGTCTGAAGTCTTTACGTGAGTTTGGTGGTGGTGCCTGCATAGAGTGCATTGTCGTAGTCCAATCCGCTGGTGATGAGGGCCTGCGTCACCATTTTTCTGGTCTTGATGGGGAGCCACTTGAAGACTTTGTAAAGCATGCAGTGTGTGTGGAGGCAGGCTGAGGAGACTGCTCTGGCCTGACATTTCATGGAGAGTTCGCTGTCCAGGATGATGCTGAGGTTGCTCGTGTGGTCTTTTGGCATGGGGGTGCTTCCGATGGCCACCAGGAGTAATTCCAGAGGGAGGTGTGTTTGCCGCAGATCAGTACTTCAGTTTTGTCCATGTTGAGCTTCAGGCAGTTGTTCTTCATCCAGGCTGAGACGTTCTTCATACAGTTGGGGAAGTTAGTCTTCGTCGTAGTGGGGTCTGCTGAGAGCGAGGGGACGAGCTGGGTGTTATCAGCGTATGAGACGATGTTGATGTCATGGGTTATGACAATGTCTGCGAGAGGTGTCGTAGATTTAGAAAAAGGTTGGACTGAGGGATGAGCCTTGCGGGACGCTGCAGATGGCGCGCTTGGGTTGAGAGGTGAAGGGAGGGCGACGGAGTCAGAAAGAATGCCATCCATCCGAGCACGTCATCTGTGATTCCAATAAGGCGCAGTCGATCGATGAGAGTGTGGTGAGAAACGGTGTCGAAGGCTGCTGAGAGGTCGAGCAGAATCAGGGCGGCTGATTCTCCTCTGTCAAGTAGGGTGCAAAGTGGCTCGGGGGTTCGCCATCTTCTTTCCAGTTATTTACATTTGCGTTTCGATGCGCTAAGTTCAAGGGTGTACCAGCTGGCTCGTTTGGTGGGTCTGCGCGTTTTGGCACATTGACTGCTTGTTTTTATTCAGGCTAGCCTTCCACCAGGGCAGACCACGATCTCCTCCGTATTATGTAAGGATTACCATATTACAGAGGTGTGGTCATACCCCCAAATCTCGTTTGGAGGTGAACTCACCTTTGCCTTCTAAAGCAAGCGAAATGCCACTCCCCCCCCCCAAGGCATTACCCACCCTGAAAACCTTCCTCATTCTCCCAAGTTTTCCATTGCCACTGGTTTCAGTGCCCCCTCAAAAACCACTCCATCTAGCAAACGTAGGCACAGTGAATTGACAAGTATGTGAGGTGTGAGGAGGATCATTGACTTACTGCTGCATAAATTGCAGAAATCAAGTCGTCACACAGCTTTATTCGATCTTTTGTAAACAGACCATAAAAGCACATAACATCATAAAAAATTTCCACACTAATAAATATGCTTATATTGCATCAAAGTAAACCAAAATAACTTCAGTGAAATGCATACTAACAAGACAACTTTCTAGTCCCCTTAGTATCCTGTCATCTTTCTATGAAGTTGTGCCATCAACCTCCATTAATCATACAGTCGGTGTTGGTACAGGCCATCATGCCAATTCATTTGTAACTAACAATCCTAAAGTGGTCCTTTAGCAGAACTTGGGGTAATCGGCAAAGGAGGGTGAAAATGTCTTTATAGACTAGGTGCAGCAAAGTTATCAGTCAAAAGTGGAGAAGAGGAGGTTGATTCTTGAGTAACGGTGGGAAAGGGCCATTATTCAATAGACTGAGGGCCCAAACCGATGGCTGTCTTCAGGCTCGAGGTCAACCAGTGAAACTGGGGGATTAGAAGAATCTCTGAAAACAGCAGGGAATTAGAGGGCTTTTACACTCTGGGACACAGACAAGGTCTAGGCTTAACAGTGAGCCCAAAAGGGCCGACAATTAAAAGGGTTTGTCAGCTGGGGAGGCAGAGAGGGTCATTACATAATGGACTAATCCAGGGCAGCCTGCACAGAGACCACAGGATCAAAGGGTGAACTGTGTGGTGTAGCAGGGACCATGATGAACAGCAGGGGGGTGAGCTGTCCTGTGCTTCATACCTAGTTGAGATAAGGAGTCACAGATATATAGAGACAAGTGGATTTTGTTACAGGACAAGTAGATTTATGAAGCAACCTGCCCCATGGACAAGTAGATATTTGATTAAATTCCACACCCCTTACAGATGTCATTTTTATCTCCTTACACAACAGCATGATGGCATGTCATTGTAAAAATATACAGCTAGCCTATAAAATTGCCAAAAAGAGCTGACGATGTGATGCGTTATACCCTGGCCATCGCCTGTAAAAAAAAAAAAAGGGCCTAATTGTTACCCCTCTTTGACTTAACAACACGGATTTTGCCTCACTCGATGTGCATGGAAGGGATGGGGGAAGGAAAACGCTGCGTTTGTGCTCGGAGGGTGGGGAGAGGGCTTCTAATGTGAACCAGGAGGGGGAAAGCAATAGAGCATGAAAAGGTCCGGCTTTGAAGCTCGCGCTGGAGAAAGAAAAGGCAGCAATCAGCTGAGCAGGAGCGCTGCTAGAGGACAGCTAAAAAACAATAGTCCTCACAAGTGTAATAAATAACATACTGAGTAACAACACATGTAAGGGGGCAGTCCTCATGGGAGGCTACAACATGAGAAAAAGTGGTACTGAGGAGGGACTACTAAGCCTATTAACAAATCAAAGGCCACCTTTTACAAATGACAGTAACAGGAGCCAATTGAAAAGATGGGTGGGAAAATGGGAGGAGTTTAAAGTCCATACCTGAATACAGCATGTCTCGACGAGACAGCGCAAGCGTTGCCCTGGCAAGACCTAAAAATGTAGTGCCTGTGTAGATAACTGCTTGCAACCAGCCTATGTGTTCCAGTTCCTGAACAATATCTCAGTAAGCCCCTTTGAATGTCTTCCTAGGTAAATTTATGTGCGCCGTGGGTCATCGATCCAGGTTTTAGGGTCTGTGCTCTGAAATATCATGCCTCTGGAACATCATGTCATGCCCAATTTTGCAGCTGTTAAACACAAGCAAAAAAGGGGGAACTTGTAGCCCATAAATGTCCAGTACCTAGGCTCCAAAACTGCTAACTCTACTTGTAGTTCGCTTTTAAACACAGTCAGAGTTTAACTAGGTTCACAGTCTTGGCTTCAGCTTACCATTTCCTCCAGGTACAGTTGGGGCAATGGGCTTCTGTCTTTGTGTTCTTTGTCATTCTTCTATTGTGTTATATGTTTCTAACACCAAGATGCCTACATGCATGTGCACTTAATAACAATAAAGAAGCATCATAAAAAACACTGACAAACTCGGATTGTATTGAGAGGAGCAATCCATAATGACTGGACCAGAGGCACAAAGTCCTGGGCATTACAAGTGACAACCAAAATAAGAGCATACAAGTATATTTTGAAGTGGAACTGGGAGGCTAAGAATATCAAGAGGGGAACCCAGCACACACACATTAATCATCTACTAGTACACAGTGGGTGGCAGGGCCTCACATCTAGCACCGTGACAGAGAACTTTAAATCTTTAGCACCCTTTTTAGGTCTTACCTTCATTGTTGTTATTGAAAGGCCTCTAGTGGACCATATTGAAAACTAAAAGTGGGCTTTGGGCCAGCCCATTACTTACCATTGGTTGGATTTATTGTCACTCTCACTTGCTTACCTATTCGATGGTTCGCCTTCTTCTTATTATGTTTGTCCCTCCCTTGTGTGTTGCTTGCTGTCTCATGTACTTCTCTCACTTCAAAACTCCCGGCGCTCTGTGTTGTTCCCCTCTTTCATGTTCTTCTCTCCTGTGCTGCTCTTTCCCTCCTGTTCTTCTTATCCCCTCTTCCCCTATCTGCTCCTTCACTACATTTTGTCCCACCCCTGCAGTATTTTAGGTCTCACCACCTAATAAACAGTTTTTGCTGTCTGGTTGCAAAAGACCTCTTGTCGACCATACCAAAAACGTACAGAGGGCTTACAGCCCACTCTTTGCTTACCATTGGTTGGCTTTGTTACTCTTTTGCTAGCTTCTTATTCATAGGCTTGTCTTCCTATCCTTGTTTTTCCCAGGAACTTTGGCTCATAACCATCTTTTGATTGGATAACTTGTATTCGCCCACTGCTCACATTCGGGAACTGAGTTTTTTGTTTCATCACTCAAAGTGCATGTTTTTTCCATCTCTCTCCCTCATGTGCTGCTTTCTCCCCCAAACACCTGTTCCATCGGCCGTTTGTTGGTCCCCACCCTCTAAGCTTGTATTTTTGCCAGCCTATGACTAAAGAGCAAACTTTAAGGGTTGTTTTTGTTTTGTCTTTTGCATTCTATACATTGCACGAAAGCATAGACCTCGGCTCACAAATGCGTTTATGGCCCAAGGGGAAGGGCTGGTTGCTGCACTCACTCAACTGGAGTTGGAGGCTGAAGGTGTACTTAGCATGACTGAAAAGGAGATGTCTCTTCTTCTGTATGTCCATAAATCTACTTCCTGTGCTACCGCAACAGCTGTTTGTTTAGATTCTGAGTCCTGTGTAAAGTAAATAGGGACCTTGGAAAGTGTTTACACTTGAAGTCTGACACTTTTTTTCCATTCTTTTTTGATTCTGTTTTGAGTTTCCTGGCTGAAGAGTATTTGAAAAATAAGCAATGCCATTTATATAAATTGAACATATTGAATTCAGTGTACAGTTCTGAGATACTTTAAGATACGCACTTACATTTCTTCCAATATGTTTTACTTTTTTCAAAACTAGGGTTTACAAATACGCCTTGGCAAATCCAGTAAGTTGGCACTAACATTATAAAGGAGGGACTGATTTACTGATCCAAGTGGTGTCTGCCCTCTTGGATTTATACAAAACAAAAAAAGGAAAAATGCACTTGCGTCATTCTGTAGGCATGCATGTATGGTGACGCATGTGCATGCCTACAGAATGACACGACCATGAACTGACACATTATCCTGCCTTTATTTCTCACGTTTTAGGAGGGCACAGTAGGTGAAACGTGATGGATGATGCTTTTCTTCAAAAGCCGTTTCGCGCTCATGTATTTATGTCCTGCTACAAGATCGGCATCAGTCAGTGACACAAAGCATTGTCAAAATGGCTGGGTCCACATCAATTATCAGGAATCGGCAATTTAATTGCCAGTCGCTCCGATCCTACCCTAGACTGGCTGAGCTCACCAGGCTCACTTTGCCTACATCATGAAATCTCTAATATGTATCTAGCCAATAACCGGTTAGCAGCACAGACTCTTACAGCTATTGTCTTCTGTCCTATGCCCACACTGGACGCACAGGGTTTGGTAGATTACCCAGAATTGCATCCACTTATTTCTATTGGGCATGGGCGGAGTTCTGCCAAGTGACTAAAAAAACTCTGCTACGCGGAGTTCCACAAGTGGCGGAGTGCGTTATGTTGCACCGTTTGTGATGATTTTAACGCCGGGTGTTTGTCCCGCATAGTAAAATAAGTGCGAACAGCAACACGCGCAGCACAAGAAGGCACTGCTTTCTCTGCCGCTCGAATAGTCTCTGCCACTCGAGTAGATGTTCTATTCGAGCGGCAGCTTCCTCAGCGCAAAAGGAAGGTTTCACAACGCGAGCGGTAGCGACCGCCTGCGTTGAGAAATCTCGTCGAAAGGTGGTCTGGAGTATGATTTTCTTCGCTCGCCTAGTTAACTTTAGCGAGCGAGGAAAAAACTCTGCTCTGCGGACAGGAGTTTTTCAGAACTCCACGCTCTACCTGGAGTGGGAAAAACTCAGCGAGCAGAGCAGACTTTCACCCCCAGGCCTAATTCCTACACCCGTTTCGTCACACTGACCGTAGTTGACTTACTATCGTGCTTCGGATGCATAACATTACACAAGTGCCTTGAAAAAGTCCCATGAAGAGACAAAACACATGTTGACTGTTTTAAATCAATAATAGGTCAGCAAAGTCTTTAGACCTGATGTAATTTGTATGTTCCTGAGACTGAGATTGTCATGAAATAGTGGCGTGCTTTATCATGGTGAAAAATTGAGCTTTGCTACCATCATCAGACGTTTTGCATTAACAGCCAAAGCTCAAGAGCTAGTGACTTTGCTAATGCTTGTTTGTTATACACCTCAGTTTTTTCGTTTTCTTTTTTCTCTTGTTATCGGGTTGCCTAACTAAAGTATCTTTTTATTCCCATGAGTGAATGTAGGATAGAAAGGGTATCTGTTGTAACCAAATCTGAGATCCTTATTGGAGCTTCAGCTTGTATAGTCCTGAGTACTGATTCTTTAAACAACTTCTTCAATGAATAAAGCACATCTGCCGTATTCCCCCTCCCCCGTCCGTTTTACAAGATTTGGGATTGTTTGATCAGTATGTCTTGCAGTGCTGAGTGGGTCAAAGAATTTCGACAAGGGTTTGGGTTTGCAAATGCTTTGTTACTCTCTCTCCTCTTGACATAACGGGGTACCCACTTCTTCCCTCTTGCAAGCAGGTCAGGAAAGTTTGCCATGGCTTTCATAAGCAATTGGCCGGGTGGGGGTTGTTGATTTATTGAGTACCGATTCCATGTATGGGTTGCCATACCTAATTTGATCAACATCAAGTAGCTTTCAAAGTACTACTGAGAGGGGTTATGCACCACCTCTGTGTTGGTTGCACCGAGTACAGTGTTTGTTTGGGCCGTCGTTATTATATGCAAGCACTGAAAAGAGTGCTTCAGTTGCACTCTTTGGCTTGAGGCAAAGCTTAGTTACAGACCTTATCTGTTTATTATGAAATGTTACGAGAAATGCAATAAGCCTGACATTTGTTGTGAAAAGCATATGTTAAAATCAATCCATTTAAGGGTGGATTATTCGTGCTCTATATGAAAGCCTGCAGAGAAGAATTTTGTTACATAGAATCTTACAGATTACTGTAATAGGCAAGGGGTTTGGTGTCCATTAAATCCTCCTGTTGATTTAGAATTTCTCTGTGAAAAACCCCGTTAGGTCCATTTAGGAGATATAGGGGTCGATTCCGATTCGGGCCGGAAATTTCTCCGACCGAGCCGGACCCGGAGAGATTTCCGACCGAATCGGACCCGTGCAGTCCGACCGAACGAGTACGATGCGGCCGTATGTTATCGGACACGAGTCGGTCGGACTCCCATTGAACTCAATGGGAGCCGGTCGTACAACGCGTACGCGGGCTCCCATTGCCTCAATGGGTGCGAGGCGGACAAGGGCGCTCCTACAGCGAGTACGCCGCGAGCGCTCGCGGCGTACACGCACAGGTAGGGGGGACCCTTGGGTCCCCCTGTGTGCGCCTCGCACGGGTACGCGTACAGGGGGTCCGACACGGACCCCCAAAGTACGGCTCCGACAGCTCTTACGAGCCGGAGTGCGCGGCTCGGTCGGACTGCCCGCGGCGCGCATCGTACTTACCCGGCCGGGAAACGTCTCCATTGCGCGGTGCGGACCGGGTCCGAGCGAGTCGGTCGGAGCGGTTCGAGTCCGAGCGAGTCGGTCGGAGCTGTCGGGACGCCCGGACGAGTCGGTCGGCGACCCGCATCGTACTCGCTCGGACGGACCCGCGTACGGTTCGGTCGGGAAACAGGCTTTCGCATGGCTTTTTTCCCGACCGAATGGTATTGGGTGCGCCTCCGACCGAGATCGGAATCGGCCCCATAGTATTTTGTTTAGCTATGTTTAAATTTGTATACTGTTATTTTATGACTATGCGCCTAATGGTTGCCTTGCAAGAAATATTGCACTCAAATCAGTAGGCCTGAGTTGGTTATGTTGACAAACTATATATGCCTGATTGGTGCACTTGAAAAAGCTAATGTTAGGTGCCATGTATCGGGTCAATTTATAAATAAAATGTATGACAAAGACAGTAGACCGCGTATCTTAAAGCCAATAGGCTCTAACAGTGGACTGTTATCACACTGTTAAATGCAGTAGACCGCTATTTTGTTACATGTAATCGCACAGATTACCATAGTAGCATGGGTTTTGGTGTTGGTCACCCGGTTTGACAAACCTGGAAGTAGAAGAGTTTCACTGTGATGAGTCTTGTTAGGCACCGTTAAGAGAGGTATATTGTTTTGACAACTGTAATTCTCTACATATGTGTCATTGTATAGCTGTATGGCCTGATGGTTGCCAGTTTATCAACACTTCCTTTGGCTTGAGTTGGTTATAGTGTCAAGCCAGTAGTAAAGGCTACAGGTCTAATCGGCTCACTGGAAAAACTTGTCAGATTCCGTAGGTGTGATGTATAGTGAAAAGGTATAACAAAGCAAGTAGGCCTGACATTGATTGTGTAAAGCATATGTTAAAGCCAGAAGGCATTTAAGGAAGGATTGTTATTACTCTGTATTAAATCCTACAGAAAGGTATTTTGTTATTTAGAATCTCACAGATTACTGTAGTGGGTAAGGTTTTTGCTGTTGGATACCCCCTCTGGCAAACCGTAGGTAAAGAAGATTTGCAGTTTGAGAATCGTTGTTTAACCTTGTTAGGCGATATAGTATTTTGCTTTGCCAATTTTGCATACTTGGGTAATGATATGGCTGTCTGCTCGATTGTTGCCTTGTAGGAAAGTTTAAACTCAATACAGTAAGATAAGTTGTTATGGTGAGAAGCCAGTGATAATTATATGGACCTAATTGGTCAGATTTGTAAATTATGAAAAGGTATGACAAAAGCAGTTGGTCTGATGTATGTACTATGTAATCCGTATTTTAATTCCAATAGTACTTTTAAGTGTGGATTGCTTCGCACTGTCAAAGCCTGCAGTCGGGTATTTTTTTTTTTTGTTGGATACCTCCTTTGACAAACTGTAGGTAGAGGTAGAAGATCTGCACAGTGGGCTCCATATCGGGCCGCCTCAACGGGACCGGGACACTGCTGCCGTAACTGCCTAGGATCAGTGTGATCATGATCATGGCGCCGGTGCGGGGGGCCCGAGGCACTGAAGCTGCTGCAAGACTCAAGAGTGGCCGTACTTTACCCCCAATCTCCCTAAATAATGTCGCCTGGCCTCCACATCTTAAGGACCCCCTCCCGGGACCCATTTCAAACAATTTCAAACAAGAATCGTAATGAGGGCCCCATAGATAGTGGGGCAGCAGACCTAGCAACTTTGGCCGATGCCCGGTGGAGCTACCTAGGTAGCTATAGAGGAGATGGGCTGGGGATCACCCCCTCGGCCGTCACCTACCCAGCCGAACATTGGACAGACTTTCCTTCGTCTCCGCCGTGTCTCCTTCCTCCCCCGCCTTCCGACGAATCAGCCGTCTTGTTTGACTTTCACTTTGTCTTTTTGATTCTCCTGAATTACTTTCCCCCTTGCAGGTCTTTCCTGACCTGATCTTCATTCCAACCCCATTTTACTCTTCCCCTCTTCCTTCTATACCCCATAGGATGTGTGTATATGTTAAGCTATGCTCTAGTAACTCATGTTACTTTGTAACACTGTTTTGTTTCTCTATGTTATACTAGGCTCCTGTAACTGACGTAACTTTGTAACTCGCTAATCCTCATGTAAAGCGCTCTGATACCTCCGGGTCTAGCCATCGCTATATAAAACTCTGCAAATAAAAAAATAATAGTTTTTGTTAGAAACTCTTCTGAATGCTTGACAGGCTGTTTGACACAATCTTGTAAAAGGAAGAAAATTAAATATTACATATATCCATATATACAAATATATATTCATACACATACAAAATGGGTCTTTGGGTCCACTCTCTTCTGCCCTTGCTGTCTGTTATTTACAGTCTTCTTCCATCCTTGATAGGGTTCTGCAGGAGATAGTGGGTCAGGACACATCAGTTACTGGCTCTCTTGCCTTGTGAATTACAGCATTTTCTGATCATGTGTGCACATCCACCTGAAAATGAATGTGTGTTCAGATTAGGGTTGGTTGGCCAGTCCTTTAATGTTCAATTGCCTCAATTTACAATTCCCCTTTCATTTATTTGCTTCTTTTTATTTCATTTAATTAAAAAAAATTGACTTACCTGGGTGCCGCTGCTTCTCCTCCGTCATCTTCAGGCGCAGCAACACAGCCTCTGAGAATTCCCTGTCCAATCACAACGTTAAGGAAGCGTTGTGATTGGTTTGAGCGCCGTGGTTCAGCACTCAAGACGGGCTTAGAGGCTGGGCCTGTTCCCCACCAGGCTGTGTAATGCAGCCTGGTGGGGAAGATGCAAAGTGCGCAGGACGGTCATGCGCACTTAAGGAGTGTGCTTAACACTCTTTTTTTTCCCCCTGCACTGGCCAGCCCAGCCCTACCTGCCCCGCACTGCACCCAAGCAGGAAGGAAAACAAAAATGATAATAACATTAGTTATTATCATTTTCGTTTTCATTTTTACACTGCTCTCAGTGCAGTGAGGCGATGCGCCTCCGCCTCAGCGGAGGAGCCGCCTCTGTCTACAATTATGTGAAAATCGCAGCGGCTGCACAATCGCATAGTTCCAGTGGCCCTGCTTACAATACAATCTGATAGAGACTTCTAGCTGCAGATTCCTTACCTTTGAATTTCCCAGGCGTCGGACTGGATCCAGAAACTTTTCCTGAACAATACCCCTTGCGCGCGGTGTCGGGTGGCTCTATTCGGCTCCGCGTGACGTCGTCGGCATCGGTTATGACGTCGCGGTGCCTATATAGGCACCACCCAGGCGCGCGGAAGTCAGTTCTTTTCTTTCTGCGCCGATCCGGAAAGAGCTACCCCTCTGCCTCCTTTTTGGCAGGCTTTTTGTCGACTTTTTTTTTTTTTTTTTAGAAATATTTGGAATTCAACTTCGTGTGCGAGGGATGTCTTCGAGGAAGGCAGGTTTAAAACCATGCGGGACTTGTTCCCGCATGATGTCGGTTACCGATCCCCACCGGTATTGTCTTTGGTGTCTCGAGCGCGACCACGATACAAAGTCGTGTTTGGACTGTCGGGCTATGGCTCCGAAGACCTTGAGGGAGCGAGCAATGAAGTTACTCGCGGCTCAGCTATTGACACTGTCAAGCGAGACTCCGAGGAAGTCACAGTCCCGTTCGAAGAAGAGGAGGTCGCGGGACCGCTTCCGGAGCCCCAAGTCCTCTTCCTCCCATTCGAGGTCCTCGGGACACTCCGGGAAGAGGCACCAGAAGAAGTCCAAGCGGACTTTGTCTTCACCTCAACTGGCGTCTGTCGTCACGAGAGGTAAGGAGCACCGATGCTCTAGGCATGGTTTCGTGGAGCCAGAGTCGACTTTGCGCCCCCCCCCCCCCTTTCCGGGAGCCGGAGCGACTCCCGCTCAAATAAAATAGTTTTACAAGGCCATGCACCACGTATTTGAGCGGAACGACCCCGCTGGTGAGCTTTAGGGCCCCGTGGAGTCGGAAGGGACGCCATTGGGTTGGACGCCATCGGCTCCGACCACGACGCCGTTGGGGCCTCAGTGATCCGATCCCGGATCCAGTTCGACGCTGGTCGTGCCTACGCGACCTTCCCCGGCGTTGAACCCGAAGTCGGTACCTGCGACGTCGCCAATGCCCGTCGGTGGCGCAAGACCCATCCTCATCCCCGACAACATGGAGCCGGAATGGCGTCGATCGACGCCGATTCCGACGTTGACAGAACCCAGAGGTTCTATGTTGTCACCTGAGCACTTTGAAGACGTGCTAGGCTCAGGAGAGGAATGGGAGGGGTCTCGGGACCCTCTTGATAATCAGGATGTCTCTAAGGATAATTTGGACTGGTATGGGGAACTTGGGGAGGCCAGTGGACTGGATACTTCCCCAGATACTTGCATGCTCTCTCCACCTACTGTGGCTACAGAGGAGGGGGCGTCCTATGCCATGGTGGTAAAGAGGGCAGCTGAGGTCCTCAGACTGGGGCTGCCCTCGGTGCAGGTCAGGACTAATCTCCTGACTGAGGGGCTTCAACCTGGAGGTACCATTTCCGATCCCCTGTTGCCCTTTAATGAGGCACTTGCGGACATCCTTCTAGGAACATGGTCCAAACCTAGCACAGGGGCTCCTGTGAAAAGGACGATTGCACGCCGCCATCCCCCAGCTCCGGGTGACTCAAAGTTCCTCAGCCATCACCCTCCCCCCGAGAGTTTGGTAGTGCAGGCCTCTACGTCCCAAGGCGCATTCCCTTCCGCTCCTCCGGATAGGGAATCCAAGAGGCTGGATTCACTTAGGAAGAATATGTTTTCTTCCTCCAGCCTGGCATTGCGGTCAGTGAATACTGCTTGCTTATTGGGCCGTTTCTCCCATTCCCTTTGAGAGACGGTTGCGCAAGTGCTGCCACAAATCCCGGAGGAGGCCCGGGCTGTGCTATCCCAAGCTGTCGAGGACAGGAGGGATGCAGCAAAATTTGCCATACGGTGGGGGTTAGATATGACCGATTTTGCTGAGCAGATTGATTTCAACTACGGTGGTCCTGAGACGCCACGCCTGGCTTCGTACAACTGGCTTCTCCGGCGATGTCCAAGCCAATTTGATGGAAATGCCCTTTGATGGGTGTGGAATTTAATAAAATATCTACTTGTCCATGGGGCAGGTTGCTTCATAAATCTACTTGTCCTGTAACAAAATCCACTTGTCCCTTTGGTGCCATGTAGTGCGGCGACAAATTATGGCAGCACTCTTATTATATAAGTAAATGTAAATCCATATTTGTAAAGCGCAAACTACTCACCCTTACGGGTCTCAAGGCGCTGGGGGCCGTCGTGGAAATTAAGTGAGCTTTTGCCCAGAGTCACATGGTGCTGAGCTGCCGCCGGAGCCGGGGATCGAACCGTGAGCCCTGTGCTCCGAAGTCAGCTGCCCTGGCCGCTGCACCACACCTCTCCACTAAGTGCTCTGATATAGCCTCTATGATTATGCCAGGGCTCATACCATAGTAGTGTTTGAATACTTGCAATCCCCTTATGTTGCCACGTTTCCACAGATCTACATACTGGGGCTGAAGGTAGTGGTAAGCAATAGTTCCAGGGTTAGAATGCCCTTTTGAGTCTGTGAAAACCTACTAACTTGCATGTTTTAAGGGTTTTCAACAACTCTTCTCTAATCTTTTCCCATACTGAGAAATGTTGGAAATTTACTCCTGACAATGGCAGACATAAACCTTCTTCCAGAGTTGGGGAAAAAAGTGGTTGGAGGGAAAGTGAACTTGCAAACACTCAGATTTTCGAATGAGCAAATCTACACATTAATATTTGCTCATGCTAAAATGCAGTTCACAAATATTTTCTGGGAGTACTATTTCTTGTCCTACTTCTGTAATTTCTTGGGAACTCACGAAAGCCGTATATCCGCACTTGATGCAAGGACATATACCATGGGTGCACTTTTGAGACTTTCTTCAATAATTGGGCCCCAATTTGGTCTGGCGTTGACCATAACCTTTTGCGTTTATTAAAATTCTGTCTCTCTCTCTCTCTGTATCGGCTGGCTTCACTGTGAGTGTCAGCATTCTGCTGTTTCACAAGGAGCATATCGGCACACAAAGTAGTTTTGTTCAGGGCCAGTAACTACTGTGGCAGTGTGTGCTTTTTGAGATCAAAAATTTTTTTGCTTTTGCCAATGTTTGTTATAATGGTGAGTGTCCGGCAGCTCCCACACCAGTAAGGTTTTACAAAGGGTTTGTGCTGCAGGGGGTTGGGCCTACCTGTCCCAAGGACAAAATACACATGAAAACTTGTTGCCCTTGACCCCAAACAATATGTCCTGGGCGTCGGGCTATAGGAATTCCACATCCCTGTGGAACCCGCCTTTTTGGGGAAAAGGCAGACACGGCCCTGGTCAGGTTCAAGGACTCTTGTGCTGCGGCCAGATCCATGGGCCTTTCCTCCACTCCTCGTGGCCAGTTTCCTTTCGCCCCTCTTGTGGCAACGGAAGGGGTTTCCAGCCGCGTCAGCCCTATCCCAGCCACTGCCCACACAGACTGCCCAAGCTGTGCGTGGGTGCGGTGCATTCCGATCTCGGAATGGAGGCCAGAAGTCGTCTGCCACACTGCCCCCAGCAGCCGTAGCCTCCAAGCACACCTAGGCTGATTCTGCGGGACCACACTACTCCAGTTGGTGGGAGAATTCGTCATCTCCCCCACTGGAGATCCATAACATCAGACAAGTGGGTCTTGCAGATCGTTCAGGAGGGCTATTCTCTACCTTTCCTTTCTTTTCCTCCTACTATTCTGCCAAGTCAGGAACGGCTGATGGAGGATCATTTAAAGTTGCTCCAAGAAGAAGTTACGGCTCTGTTGGGCAAGGGAGCTATAGAACGGGTCCCAGTTTCAGAAGTAGGCAGTGGCTGTTATTCCCGCTACTTTCTGATTCCCGAAGAAGAACAAGGGGCTACGGCCCATGTTAGATCTTCAGACCGTCAATCTCTTCCTCAAAAAGGAGAGATTCAAAATGCTCACTTTGGCTCAGGTCTTGTCTGCCCTAGACCAGGAAGACTGCATGGTAGCGTTGGACCTGCAGGATGCGTATTTTCACATTCCCATCCTGCCGGGCCACAGACGATACCTGCGGTTCAAGGTAGGCTGCAAGCACTTTCAGTTTACCGTGCTCCTCTTCGGCCTTACCAGTGCTCCTCGGGTGTTCACCAAGGTGATGGCGGTGGTCGCAGCAGATCTGCGCAGGTATGGGGTGTCGGTCTTCCCCTACCTTGACGACTGGCTGTTGAAGGCGTCCTCTTCCTAGGCAGTCGTCTCCCACCTTTAGGCTACGGCGAACCTCCTATAAACGTGCTGTAGTCAAACCTGACTCCTTCTCAGACGCTCCCTTTCATCGGAGTTGTTCTGGACATAGTGCAGTTTCGGGCTTATCCCCCCGAGGAGCGAGTCCAGGATATTCAGGCTATGATTCCGATATTTCAGCCTCTATCCTGGATTTCGGTGAGACTGACTGAGCAGAGGCGCAACTAGAGCCAAATTTCATGGGGGGCTACTTAAAAGATCGGGGGGGGCTAATTCGTCCAGCAATAGGCAGAGTGGAGATGCAGGGGCTCACAGAAGGGATGAAAAAACAACAAAGCCTTGTTAACAAGTAAATGGTCTTTTAAAGACCTGTGAAGTACTCTGGTGCGGCTGCGTTAAGACGGAAGCCAAACCAGCCAGCCCCCCCACAGCAGCTCAAACACTGTGTGTGTGCCCGGGAAGCTGTCTCACCCTGGCCTGACGCACACGACGGAGGGGGGGGGGCTGAAGCCCTTGAGCCCTCTGGGCATTGCGCGCCTGACTCTGAGGCTGTTGGGTCTCATGGCCTCCTGCATCCTGTTGGTAAGACACGTAAGATGGCGCATGTGGTCTCTGCAGTGGGACTTGAAGTTCCAGTGGGCACAGCATCGGGGAAATCTCGCCGACATGGTTCAGATCTCGGAAGGAACTGCGAAAGATTTGCAGTGGTGGTTAACGAACCGCGATTGGGTCAACGGCAGACCACTCTTCCCTTCCCCAACCAGATCTCACAGTCGTGACCGATGCGTCACTTCTGGGATGGGGCGGCCATCTGGGAAAGGTGGAGATCAGGGGACACTGGTCTCCGGCGGAGTCGGAGCTCCACATAAATTTATTGGAGCTCCGAGCGATTCTGTTGACATTGAAAGCATTTCTTCCCTCTGTCAAGCTAGTGCAGGTGTTCTCGGACAACACCACCGCCATGTGGTACTGCAACAAGCAGGGTGGGGTTGTGGACCCTTTGTCGAGAGGCTCTGCGTCTCTAGACATGGCTGGAACAGCAGGGCGTATCCCTGGTGGTTCAACACCTGGCAGGTTCTCTGAACGCCAGGGCGGGCGAACTCAGCCGTCGATGCCTAGCGGATCACGAATGGTGTCTCCAGTCGGAGGTGGCGCAAGGTCTCTTTCAGCAATGGGGAGAACCTTGGTTAGATTTGTTTGCCTACGAAGAGAACGCGCAGTGTCAGCAGTACTGCGCGCTGGAGTTTCCAAGGCGGCTATAGCTCAGCAAAGCTTATCGTCGCGAGTGGAGCTCAGGCCTGTTGTATGCCTTACCGCCCATACCACTCCTACTCAGGGTTCTAAAGAAGATCAGGAGCGACCGGGCCCAAGTCATTCTTGTGGCTCCGGACTGGGCAAGCAGAGTCTGGTATCTAGAGCTTCTGAGTATGAGTATCGATCCTCCGATCAGGCTGCCCATTCGGGAGGATCATCTGTCACAGCAGCAGGGGAGAGTTCTCCACCCGAACCGGTCAACTCTGCGTCTCCATGCGTGGAGATTGAATGGCAACAGTTGATAGCTTTTGACCTTCCTCCTGAAGTCTGTAACGTTATTTTTGTGGACAGGTCTACCTCCACTAAGACGGTATACGCCTTGGGAACTCTCAAGGGTTACCTTTCTACTCTGTTTGCTTTTTTGCGGCAGCCAGACCAGCCCTCTCTCTTCAAGTCTCCTGTTGTAAATAGATTTCTAAAGGGGCTGGTCACTTATTTCCACCCAAGTCCTTTATTATGCCGCAGTGGGACCTTAATATGGTCCTCACCTACCTGATGTGCGCTCCCTTTGAGCCTTTGCACAATTGTCCCCTACGGCTGTTGACCATCGAAACAGCCTTCTTAGTGGCGATTACATCGGCCCGTAGGGTGAGTGTGTTGCAGGCGTTATCGAGCTTGTTTCCTTATCTTATGTTATGTCCTTTCCGGACAAGGTGGTGCTTTGCACCAGGGCATCTTTTTTGCCAAAGGTTGTGAGGGAGGCGTAATAATCCAGATTTGAGATTAGGAGGGCATCCACTGCCAGCTTTCAGTCATCAAAGAGGGGAGAATATATTCGAGCTTCTTCAGTTTATGATGATGGAATCTGGCAGTTTTAGCCATGGATTGGATGTGTGTTTTAACCTGAAAGTCAAGAAGGAATTCCGAAGACTCAGCAGAGGTTGCCAGTTGTTCTTGTAAACCATATTACAACGGGGGCAAAAAACGCTCAGACCCTCAATGAGGATGTGCTCTTCTATCACAAAATCAGCTTGAAAGCATGTCTTGGAGTCTTTTTCCCTCCACTAGAACAGAGGCATTCACGTCTTTTAAATAGTCCACCGCACTTCATGTTTCTCAGTTGGCTCCTACAAGTGTTAGTATAATGACCCTTTCTTAGTATACCCTCTGAAATGCAGTACGCTCACAGCCAGATCAACTTTGTTGCGGTCAAACTTTTTTTCTTTCGATAAATCTAATTGCAAATTGTTTTCTAAGCTTCAGCATTTGTGACCTTGAGTTTAAAATCCATAACTACCCTTTTGTAAACTGATTTAACTCTGAACTTCTTCAGGTGGGTCAGTACATGTTACAACAATGACTTGTTCCTCCGCTCCAACATAATTTAACAGAACAACTTTTTTTCTTAATTTTAAATTTGTAGTTGGGTCACTCAGTCTTTTACATAGTTAAGGAAAATATTTCTACTTGAACCTTCAATGTTTTTGTTCTCCCAATTCTTGTATCCGTCCCATTACCCTTACAGTCGGATTTAAAAGAGGAGTGGTAGTCCTTCTTGCCCCAGGATTTTTTGTAATGTCTTTTAATAAGTCACGTCTGGGGATGATCATCACTGCTGCATTGAGACACTCTGAGCAATAGTTGATCCTGCGCGTTATCCCGGAGCTCTAGCTCCTTGGGGGTCAGGAACATCAGCCTGACTCTTAGGCCTGCTAGGATCTCAACAGGGTATGAATGAGGGTCACCTGATACCTTCTGTGCTATTACTCTACTAATATCATAAGACACTAGTAAAACAGTATTTTGGCGACAGTAGCTGATTGTTTACAGTGCTTCGAAGTAGCAGGCCTGTGTCAGTAAGCTGCAAACAGGTACTTTGTTTTTGGCCTGCTTAAGTAGTTTGCACATAAGAGTTAATGTTGCTACAGGTCATTACCCAGAATTTCATTTTCACTCACCAACCTGTTTTATTTCTTTGCTGTTTAGGTTTTCTGAATTTTTGAAAAGTATCCTAAGCCTGAACCATGGCTGGAAAAAAGAGGAAGTCTGCAGAGCCCTCTGAGGGAAGTCCAAGGAAAAAATGGGGTATGTTCTGTTCTTTTCATGCCTTTGCTACATAGGTGTCTTTAGAGGGCGTTTCAGTGAAGAAAATACCCTGCAGTGACGCTTTAGAAATGTCTTGTGTTCCTATGCACTAGTTTGTAATTCACATCTCCACTTTGCCAAATTATAATGGCTAGTGCTGAACATATGGTACTGCGGTGTAGGAACACAACACTTAAATTGAGTTTTGGTATGTCCAGCGCAGAGATGTTCACTTTACCTGAATGAAAACACTTATTATATGTGTTAAAACAAAACCACACATAGGAGTATCATACAATAGAAGCAAACAAAGACTGTTGCAGCCTAGATGGCGTGGAAGTTAGGAAGTGGAGGATTATTCTGTGTGGATGATCTCCTACTGCAGCTTAAAATGATTCAAAGATCTGGTATATGAATCACTTCAATAACTACAAAATATGTGTACCCTAACTTAAAGAAAATCTGGAGGGCAAAACCATGGAGTATGCAGTTCTAAGCACAATAACACTGCACGGAATACTCGAAGGTGTCTGTCTCAAATGCATGGGCCTAATCTGGAAAAAGGACCAAAGCCCTCATCTACCCAGGGGCCGCATGCTTCATCAAAGGGCTGTTCCTCACACTAGCAGCGTATATGGCTGCCAGTGTGGGCTACGACCCTCGTGGAGGAGAGCTCTTAAGGCGTGCAATGGTTGGAAGAAGATCTATACGAGGTGTGGCATGGGTATCTAGTTAAGTGGAATCTGGGGAGAAAAGAAATGGAGTAAAACTGCCATAACTACCTCCTAGTGAACCCAAGATTTTTATTCTTGTTCTAAGAAAAACGCAGGGATTAGTTTGATCCGACAAGGGAGGTCAACGTGTTTCTGCCTTGATTCTACCCTAAAACGTGAGGTGGTAAGGCTTTCTTCAGGACCACCTCTCCTCCCCCTTCTAGTATAACTCAGAGTGAAAGTACAAAATAGATAGTTGACTCCAAACTCTGCAATAGGGAACAGGAAACACACCAAATTATAAGACATACAGTGATTCGGTGGGTAAAGTGGAGAGTCTGGATTGCCAAGCGACAACACCTAAACTCTCAACGTCGCCAATGCTCAAAAGTGAACCACACAGTGTAAGTGTCAAATTCAGATAAAGTAGGGCACCTGAGAACTTGTTGAAACCAGGGATAGAATTAGAGTCGTTATGCTACAAATATGTGGCTTAAGAGTTCAAAATGCTGGAACCTGAAGGAGACTACTGTGCAAGATTGTACTATAAAATGTTTGCAAGAGCTGAGTGTGCATGTAAGAACCCATCTGGAAGGACCAAGTCTTGAGTTGGTAGATTAGTTAATATTAACACACTTCCTTATAGCACATGTATGTTAAATATTACATTGTTTTGACAAACGAGGTTTACACATATTCGCAACTGAAAAACCATGGGCCAAAACACATGCTAACATTAATTTAAATGCTTCTCGACCAGATGGTTACTGTATTACAATGGTAAATAGAGTGGATTGCCATGGACGACTGTAGACATTACCATGGAAAGTAATCTCAACACAAAACCTGTTCAATTATCTAAATAGAATTCACTTTTGGCACCAGCATGTAAATGTATCACCTCTCTGATGGTAATAGTCCTTTATTGATCTAGATATTTTGAAGACTAGACCAATTTGATATTCTCTTTTAACAGACCATGTTCGACAGGTTGTGATTCTGGGCGATTTCAATATGTGGGCTGAGCAGTGGACTGAGCCCCATGTTCGGTCCATTACTGACCATTTCAAAGCATTCGATTTTAGACAAATCGTTTCTAGCCTCACACACATTCATGGGCATACATTGGAGTATGGTTTAGTATCCGGTTCAGGTAAGGCTGATGTATCATGGTTCCGCACTGTTTTGTGGTCTGAGCTCTGTTATTAGTTTACCAGGAATAAACTAACTGGGCAGAAGAATGTTAATTGAGAAGAGATCTTTGGTAACTTGAGGGTGATTGAGTGGGCAATATGGTAGCACAACTCACTGATTTCTGTAATTATTCTTTGATAGTCATTACTGATACAGTGTCAACCCTAGAAGAAAGGACTAGAAAAGAAAGAGCAAGAACATCTTATGAGTAGTACTCTGCTAAAACTGTGGGTAGTAAAGCTCAAGTTAAGATCTGCAAAAGCAAAGTGCAGAAAGCAGTCAAAGAACGACAGGAGGATTGCTAATGACCAGAAACCCCAGTATGGTACTGTCAAAGAGTCACACAGAAAGAGTACTATGCTAAAGGAATAAATGAAGTGGGCAGCTGTACAAAAGAGTTCTATGTTCTGAAAGAAGTAAGCCATATAAATTCATCAGGAGCTTAAACAAATTACCTCTTTTTGGATTCAGGATTATTTTCAAAATAAGTTTGGGAAAAGAAGAGAAACCTATTAGGAGCACCAGTCTCTTTTGTATAAAATCTTTGAGAGTTGAGGGTCAACTGCAGCAGTGCCCACATTTAGACTATTGTCAACATCTCCTAGTAAAGTGAAAACATAATGGGTATGAACTCTATGCAATAATTGGGAGATCCTTACCCTACAAGCTTGACTAAGAACTTTGAACATTCACTCTCTAACCTTATAACAAACCATATAAATGTTTCCATTCTGAAGGGCCAGATACCGAATGGTTTAAAGAAATCAAGAGGACCACACCATTGTTACGTTATGAAAGGAAGCTTGTATGTTGAGAATCCTGCTAACTGTAGGGCATCGGCATTGCACTTTCATAGGCAAGGTGATGAAAACGATTGTGGTATATCAGATCTCCACTCCTATCCAGTCATCTAAACTGCTGGGGGAAAAGCAGAATTTAAGGGCCTGCTTGATATCCGAGAGTGTCTATTTTGACAGGAATACCCCCTGCATAGTATAAAGGTGTGCATCCGTGCCCTGAATGCGATTGCTGGTGAAACTATCATCCTGACTTTAATTTTGACCCTGACATCTTACTGAACCAGAGTGCACAGAGGCCTACGTCTCTCCCTGGTAATGCAAGTTCTAGAAACTGTTCTGTGACTTGCAAGGGCACACCAAAAGTGCTCTCATGGTGGGCCATTGGGCCTCTGTCCATCTCGTGGGTGAATCACATAACAGAGTGGTGGCAACATACAAGAGAGTTTCTGTGAATCATTGGTGTGATCGACCTTTTTATGTGTCAGGAAGAGGGTAGTCTACTGAGCTCTCTTGTGTAAAGTCCAACTGTTATATAAACTCCAGATGCTCAAAATGACATTGCATGTGCAAGTCAAGTGTGTTTAAGAGCACTGTGTAGCACATGTATTGTAGTAGGGCTCTGTATGTGGTGCGAGTATGAGTATTGAGACCATTGGGATCCATGTTGAATGACTCTGGGTTTAACAAGGCACAAGATGGAGGAGGGATGATGCAGCTTCCTCAGACAGTAGAAGTGTATGTCTGCATTCCTGTACCTAGAGGGTGGAGACTCAGGCACTGAAATTAAGGAGGATGGAGGCAGCCCCCCCCCCTTACAAATTTAGAGAGGGGCTTTTTTAGCAAAAAACAGTTGATAAGTTATTCCTGGACACTGCCATTTGAACGATAATATGGTTATGGGATGGGACTGCAGTTCCTGTTGTTCATAGTGAGGAAGATTGTAGGCAGGGCCTGACCTATTGTCTGTTCCTAATAACTGTGTCATGAAGGCCGACCTGAGCCAGGTACAGAGATCTCACACTTCTTGTGCCTTTGTTTTGGATACACCTATTTGGAGCCAGCATCATTCCTGTCTGCTGTGAGAGTCACATAGGCTGTGTCAGAGGAACAGCCAGAAAATAACATTTGAAAGAGAACCACCATAAAAAAATCTTAGAAAGTGGCTCCACATCCCCTCTTTGGTAAATGTGTTTAAAAGTCGAATCCAAGTTACTGACTTTGTTCCAGTTCCAAATACTTCATGGTCAAGGAAAGCAGTGCTCGCAGAGAACTCAAAAGGCTGCTGTGTGAGCCAGTCTCATTGAAGGGACATCACCTGACATCTGCACTTTCTGTTGGAGGAGCTACAAACATGCCTGCCTGCTTGCTACGAGGTGGAATCGGGGTGCCTGGCCCTAGAGGAGGGAGACTGTCCAGGAGGAGAGGCCCAGGGTGTTCACAGCAGGGTAAATAAGGCAGAGAGAGTAAGGGACTGCAAGGAAGTGAAAAGCCTTCTGTCTCGTAGAAACTGGTGCTGCTACTGCTGACGTTCTAGACTGAAAACTGTGATAGAATGAGAGACTGAGCTGCAGAATGAGGGCTGCATAGCAAACTAACTCAATTGTTCTGCTCATCTATGCCATGGAGGCGAGTGAAACTAGGTCTAACAGTGTCATTGAGCGGTAAGGCTGGATTGCATGTGTTGCTAGATATGTCCGCTAGATATGTCCGCAGGCTACAATACGCTTCATAATGGTGTATTATTAAGAGAATACGCTCTCTTTTTTGGGTCTGATGCAAATGCGTGGTACTGGTTTTGTGTCCTTAAATGACAGGGTTCCCCAGAATAAGTGGGGAACTGCTGACTTCCTCTGTAAAGATCATGTGTGAAGTGGGGTCCTCCAAGTATTGTTACTGTCACAAATTCTTTTTAATATCTGTGAAACTCTTACATGACCTTTTGTGGCATGGGTTGTCGCACTCTGATCATCATTTCACTCTGTAACAATGTGGAACAGGATATTAAACATCTAAATGGTGTTATCAACTTAGTACATTGATAGATGGCATCAAACAGGTTGACCTGGCATAAAAACATGCTGCTTATATTACAGGCTTCATACGGCTGGATGTTGGTAGATGATATTAGAATTTACATTTTCCAAAAGGCAAAAAACTTGAAGTCTTGTGCTACCCATTATTAAATATTTGAAAGCAGATCAACAAATATAAAATGTCAGTTATTATTTGAAAAGCTTCCTAAACTGTATCCCTTTCTAGAAGATACTCACCAGACCTCTGTAGCCTGGGCCATTATAAGATCATGCCTAGATTATTTCATTTTATGGAGGTCTCTAAAAGGATTACAACAAGACTTCAAAAATACAGAATCATGCCTCCGTGGAGGTTGAAGCCCTGTGCTCATGCAACTTCTATTCTAAGTAGACTCCATTGGTTATCCAATGCTTCACTGGTAGAATTTATGGATCTGCCTTTGGTTTACAGATCTATCTAGCATGTCCAGAGCATTGGAAGTCACTACCCAATGATTCATGGGTAGAATTTAGGCTCTGCCTTTGGTTTACAGATCTATCCAGCATGTCCAGACCATTGGAAGTCACAATCCCATACTTCACAGGTAGAAGTTAGGATCTGCCCCTGGTTTACAGATCTATCTAGCGTGTCCAGAGAATTGGAAGTCACTCCGCAGTAGATAACTCTGCGAGCTGTTAAGTTGTACTAAGTTATTGGTGGAACCACGCTGAAAAAGGGAAACATTGGGTAGTAGTCACCTTTGCAAGCAACTACCATTAAATATACAGGAATCCTCTACCTCTGCAATTTTTAAAAATAAGTTGAAAACGGAGTCATTCGATAGGTTCAGTGATGCCAGCGAGAAGTACACTGATGCCTGGATACCATTTAGTTAAGACGGAATGTAAGTGTTATGGAATGGTATAGTATGGTTGTCCCTGGCACTTTCTGATTTTGTTTTTACTTAAGAAGGCAGTGGTACCAGGTCTTTGGAGCTGGAGCTCCACCTCCATCATGAGCCCCACTTCTCGGGAAGGGGGAGCCCTCCTGGATTAGTCTCCTAAGTCCTAAGAGGACTACAACAGGGCTTCCCCGCGCTAACATAGAAATAAAAAGCAGTCATTTCTAGAATAGCCAGGTCTTTAACTTCTTCTGAAAGGTCTCCCGAGAGTTAGAAGTTCTTGAGAGGCATCATGTTCCACACTTTGTGCCCTAGCTATTGAAAAGCAACCATCCCACCCTTGCCTGACCAACTTCACTTGAGGGATGACGGTAAGGTCCAACCACATGAACACAGGAGGTGGTTAGGGACATACGGACACAACGCTGTTAAGATAATTCGGTGCAGTTTGTGTCCTAGTTTTGTACATAAAGCACAGCGCTATAAACTTGACAGCTTCTCAGTAGTCAACCAGTGAAGCTTATGCAAGTGGGTTGAGACCGAGACGTGTTGAGGAATGTTGGACTTGGCCCTTTTTGCAGGGTCATCCCAGAACTTTTTGCCTTCCTCCTGTATTGTTTCTGACCTGTTTTTGTTGGTTTTATGACTCTGGGCACTTTACCACTGCTGATCAGTGCTAAAGTGCATATGATCTCTGTGTAAATTGTTGTTATGGATTAGTGATTCCATGATTGGCATATTTGATTTACTAGTCAGACCCTACTACCTTGCACAGTGTGTGCCCAGGGCCTGTAAATCAAATGCTGCTAGTGGGCTGCAACACTGATTGTGCCACCCACAGAAGCAGCCTGTAAAATGTAATTCTGGCCTGCCATTGCAGATCCTGTGTGCAGTCTGGTACTGCCATGTCGACTTGGCAAGTGCACACACTTGCCAGTCCCTAACCTTCCCTTTTCTTACATGTTAGTCACTCCTAAGGTAGGCCCAAGGTACCCCTGTGGGCAGGGTGCATTGTATGTGAAAGGTAGGACATGCTCTGATGTGTGTGGTATGTCTGATAGTGAAATACTGCCAATTTCGTTTTTCACTATTGCAAGGCTACCTGCTCCCATGGGATAGAATGGGGAGTTTGTTTATAACATCTTATAAACATATCTGCCCCTGGGAACAAGGTAGAAAAATAAAGTTGAATATGCCTGAACTCAGAATGTTAAAATGCATCTTTTAGTGAGGGGGATTTTTACATTCTGTGTTTGAAAATACCACTTTTAGAAAGTAGGTATTTTCTTGCTTAGCCATCCAGTATGCCTCTGCTGGGTTTGTGTATTGCATGTCTGGTTTTGGAATGTCGGGGGCTGGGGAGGAGCAGTGGCTCCTGAGAGCCTGATGAGTCAGGGCTGGGCTGAATAGGCCAGGTCTGCATTTGGAGTGGTGGGAGGAGTAGCACCTGCACCTGAAGAGGGCTGTGCCTGCCTTCCACAATGATGGCTCCACCCCCCTGTGGTGTGTCTGGAGCCAGGGCTCACACTGACAATGTAGGTTGTTGTGCACTTGCAAAGTGCCCCACAGAACTGGTTTTGGCTGGGTACAGACACTCTCTGCCTTCAGAGAACAAAGGATTTTTGGGTATAAAAAGGGGGGCCGAGACCCCAGACTTTTAGATCACTTCTGGGAAATCAACAGGAACCTTTGCCAAGGAGAAGAGCCGGAGAAGCTGAGGAGGAATACTGCCCCTGTGCTGTTTGCTGTCTGGGGTTGGCCTGCAGTGGCTACTTGCTGCCAAGGAAAGGAGAAAAGGACTTTGCTGTTTGCTGTGTCCCCTACTTAAGGAAGATCTCCAAGGGCTTGACACTGAGCTTGCCTCCTGTCCTGAAGTCTCAGGGACACAAAGACTTCACCACCAGCTCCCCTGAACTTCCTTGCTGGGAGTTCAGACCTGCAAAGAGGTGCCTGCTGTTGTTTTGGACCTCTAGAGACTGTTTTCCGCTGGGAGCTGGAAGAATACACGCATCGTCCCGGATCGTCGCATCGAGGGGCCAAGTTTGTCGCATCGTTTGGGAACGCAGTAAGAAACAGACGCATCACCTCCCCACGCAGTAAAAAACCGACGCATCACCTCCTCTCCGGTAAGGAACCGACACATCCCCTTCCCTGCGCAGCAGTAAGGAATCGACGCATCACCTCCCTCACAGCAAGGAACCGACTCATCACCTTTCCTGAGTGTAAGGAAGTGACGCATCACCTTCCCTGCGGCCCGTTTTGTTTGTTTGCATGACGCATCCCAGGTACTTTGTGTGAAAGGTGTCGCATCTGCAATTTGCTTTGAACTGAACTATTTCTACCATCTGAAAGTCATATTTTTATTACTGTATTGTGGATTTTTGTCGTTTGGTCTTGTTTTGGTTTAGATAAAGATTACTTATTTTTCTAAACTGGTGTGGTGTCCATTTGTAGTGTTTTCACTGTATTACTGTATGTGTTCACAAATGCTTTACACACTGCCTCTGAGATAAGCCTTTCTGCTCGTGCCAAGCTACCAAGGGGGTGAGCAGGGGTTATTTTAGAAGTGTATCCCCCTTACCCTGACTAGAAGCAAGGGTCCCTATTTGGACAAAGGTACCTACCTCTGCCAAATAGAGACCCCATTTCTAACAAGGAACATGACACAGAAGTTTCTAGCAGTGGCCTTGAAACCCCTAAATAAAGCACATTTCCAGAGTTCAACCACAATATGAGAGGTTGCACAACATCCTTTGATCAGGAACGGGAAGAAACCCAAGTATTTTTCGCAGACATTTAAGGAGCCCAAAACATCTAAAAAATCCATCCTAAGTTTGCTATCGAGGCAGAAAACCAGGTTTTTAATCACTCGTTTAGGTATGGGAACCAAACCTAATTCCTCAGGCTGACCCTAGAGACTTGTTTGGTTGCCCACAATCAGGACTTACGTTTTGTTCCATTTAATAAAAAAATAAAATTATCAAATAATGTAGTACACTCTGAAAAAGGAGGGGCAAATGAAAAGGAAAATAAAATGAAATAGGTAAGCATGGATCTTGTAATATGAATTTATAGTATAATGACAGGAGAAAAATAACTCATTTAGAACTTATAAATCACAATGAATATCAACAGCGCAGTATCATTAGTGGGATAATTGGTGAGACACAGATGCAATGCAAAACATAAAATCAATAGAAATATATTAGGCTGCAAAAGAAAAACAGCATTTAGGAAATCCACAAACAGCTGAAATTGATCAAATCTGGGGTATAGTAGTACAATCAACTTGATCAGTCCATATAAATTAGTAAGTCCACGTTTCAACACCTATAGTTGACTTGACCTGGATCATCATCAGGACCAATTGTGAAAAGACATTTGGGAGAAAGCAACCAAAATGCTTCAACTAAAGAGCAACAAAAGTGATTAAAGGAAGAGAATGTGTTTCGGCCACAAGGACCAGCTCCACCTGGGATAATGGGAGAAGAATATTGCAAAAGGCCAACCATCAAGAGACCGGAAGGTATATAATACATGGCTGCAGAAACTAACATGCCTAGAACCACTGAACTTTTCCAGCTGAAAGCACACGCAAGCAGGAAAAGTGGTCCCCCATTTCGATGGCAGCGTATGGAAAAACGTTGAGCATCCTAGATAGGATCAGTTAAGGAGGGATAGGCAGCCAGCCTGAAGCGAATGCTGCTCTCTTGGGGGGCGGGTGGGCATGAAAGGTAAAATGTCAACTAAGATTGCTGTAGACATGGGTGCTGCATCAGAATAATGCAAGCGCCTGCCAGTGTTTAAGACCTGGTGGCAATCCAAATGTACGTCTATATTATCATGGTTATAGGGTTGACCCGGTCTTCTGTTACATACCCATTTAATTTCAGCAATTGTTTTTCATCCATTGAGCCACAGCAGATAGACTAGGCTGAAGCTCAGTACTGTGTTTGTCCTCTGGAGTGGACAGAGAGAAAATAATTTAAGTGTCGTTGCCATAGGAGAATAAAGTAATGTCAAAAGCCTCCATTATGTCTGCCAACGGCTGACGTATATTTTAAGAAGCGTGGGGCTCAGGGAACAATACTAGGGAACATCAAACGGCATATGGCAGACAGAGGATGAAGTGGAGTTAGAAATTACCTGAAAGGTACAACCCTGCAAAAAAGAGCAAAACCATTGCAAGGCTGTGCATCTGATGCCGCTATCCCCGAGTCTACTGAGAAGAATGGAATAGGACACTGTATCAAACGCTGCTCTTAAATCAGAAGAATCCGCGCGACAGTCCCTCCAGTATCAAGAGTTGCTCTGAGGTGTTCAGTGACCCATAGAAGAGCTGTCTCAGTGTTATGGCTCGGGTGGAAGCCAGACTGAGAACCATGAAGAAGGTTATTTAATTCTAGATGGGAAGATACTTGAGAATCAATGCTTTTCAAGCATATTTGTTAGGGGGCATGGTCAGGCAGGCGTCCAATATGGCAGCACGACACTAATGCTGCCTTGGCAGGTACGACGTGACTCTTTGCTCAGTGGTTCGGATTGGCCTGGAGCTGTAGAGGTGCCCCTTCGGCGGCGGGAAAAGCGTTGGGCCTTGCTCGCCTCGGAGGCCCATCGGTGATCGGGGCCACGGACGAGCCTGAGGCCAAAACCGCCGGGCTACAATGTTCGCCCCGCCCTCATGTGATCCTCCCTGGCGGGCGGTTGGGCCCGGGACCTCCTGCAGTTGGAGCCGGCGTGGGGACCGGGGCTGTGGACCGGGCTGCGCTGTCCCGATCGGTGGCTGGTTCGGGCCGCGGGGCAGTCTGCGCCCTGGGCGGCGTAGCCTGCTGGAGCCGCGCTGGTGCCTGCTTCTGGGCCGGGGGCTCCACCTGCATCCGCGTGGACTGGCCCGGACCAGCAGCGGTAAGTCGGTTTGGGGCATGGGGGTGGGGGAGGGAGCGCTGTTGCCCGGGCATCCTGAGGTGGTGTAGGAGCTGCGGGACAGGTTTGATCCCTGGTCCCCACCCCCTCCAGGTGCCATTGCTGGCCGTTGATGTTCTCCTGGTGGTGACTGGGACCTGTGCTGCGTTGATTGGCTCTCCTTAACCTGTCGCTGAGGTCCGACTGGGTGGGCCTCAAGATTTGGCCTCCGGCAAGCTTATCCTTGTGGTGCCACTGGGGCGGTGCCGCATGCTGGCTCTCTGAAGTGCGGTGGCTGGCTGTGGCTGTGTCCTGCGCTGGATTGGGCGCGCTCCACCAACAAAACAACCCAAAAATAAAAAAAGGAAGGAAAAAGGTTAACCAAAAATAAGCTTCTCTGCACTGGCCTCTTGGCTTAGGTTGCACCGACCCCCGGCAGCGGAAGCTGCCCTTCGAGCATACCGGGGAGCGCGATGGCGCAACTGCGCCTGCTGGGGCGGCGGGATCCGTGCCGAAGCTAACACAGTCAACCACGGTGTAGGCCCTTATGGCGGAGATTCCCGTGGGCCTTTTGAGCCATGGGCGCACGCTTCGATGCTCTGGTGAGCAGACTGGACGGGGAGAACGAGTGCCTGGACCGCCAGCAGACCAGGTTGGATTGTGCAGAGGAGCGGGTTTCCACGCTGGAGGATGGTGCCTCCGCCATGGTGAAGCACCTGGACAAGCTAGAACGGCAGGTCAAAACCGTGGTGTCAAGGAATGAGGATTTGGAGGCAGGTCCTGCCGCAACAGTCTCCGGATACTTGGCATTGCGGAATCCAAGGCCAATGGGAGAATAGACAACTTTGTCGAGACCCTACTGACGGACCTGTTTGGTAGCGATGCCTTCTTATCTGTGTTTCTTGTGGAGCTCGTCCATTGGTCCTTGGGGTCACGGCCTTCTCCCGGGGCCCCTTTGAGGCCCATTATAGCCCGCCTGCTGAACTTCCGTGACCGGAACATCGCGCTGTGCTTGGCGCGTAAGCGGGGAATGGTCTAATACCAGAGGGGCCCCCTTCTCCCTATATCCTGATTAAGTTCGCTGGGTAAGGGCTTCGCTGAGAGAACTGGGCCTTCAGTACCGCATGTTGTACCCAGCTCGTCTTCCTGTGGATGTCCTGGGCAAGTCACGTACCTTTGACACTTCGGCTGCGGCCCAGGCCTTCTGTAAGTCCTATGCTAAGGAGCGCCGCAGCCCGTCGAGCACCCCTCCTGCGCAAATCCCCCCGATGTTCATACCATGAACAGCTCAGAGCTCTTCCCGGAGGATTGAGGCAGTGACGTTGATATTCCAGGCTGACGCTGGTGAATGTACTCGTTCCCTGGAACGCTGGTAATACCGATGGGCAGCCGTGTTGCCTGGTTTCTATCACACAATCATCCCCCCCCCCACCCCCCCATGACGGTGTCGTGCCACGGCGGCGGGCCCCTGCAGCAAGCCCAGGGCGACACTGGTGCTGCGTGATATTTGTGACACCTCCTATCTCAGGGACACAAAGCGACATCCCGCTGGGGTTCGAGGTCACACCTTTTACTCTGCGCCCCATGGTACGTGGTCGGGGCTAGACTACTGGTTTCTATCTGCCTCACTGCTCCCCTGGCTGGGTGAGGTGTCCACCCCGAACCTTTTCTGACCATTCCCTGGTGAGCATGAGCTTAGGTGTCCCCCCCTCCCTGGTAGCAGAGCCCAAAGCCAGCGGTTTCCTTGAAACTCGTTTCTTGACCCAGTCTTTAGTGACCAGCTCCACACCGCTATCACCGATTACTTTGAGCTTAATATTGGATCCGTAACTACGCAAGCAACATTGCTGGAAGCCTTCAAGGCCTATATCCGGGGGTGGTTATAGCAAGGCATAGCAGCATACTACGTGATATCCGCGGCTCCCTCGCATGAGTGGAGGCCACCCTCCAGCGCATAGACGCATCCTCAGTATCCGGCCCAGATGAAGATTCGCTTGGACTCTGCGCCTCGGCCATGGATGAATTCCGAGAGCTCGCTGACCAGGAGGTGCAGTTTCTGAAAAAGTATGCCAGGGCGCATCATTAGGGCGAGCGCCTTGGCCGCACATATTGCGCAGCTGCTCTGCCCGCAGCGGGGGTCTGACTTCGTACCAGAACTCCGTTTGGAGGATGGTACTCAGACTTTTAATAACGATTTATATGGAGGAGTTGTATGATTTTTATGCCTGGCTCTACTCCAGAGGTGCGGTGGACAGGGACGCTCTGGTGGAATACCTTGCAGAGGTGGCTATGGTTTGGTTGTCTACTCCCCAGCAACAGTTTTTGAGTGAAACCATCACAGATCGTAACCGCAATAGATGCCATGGACGGGTCTAAGGCCCCCGGTTCTGACAGCCTTACGGGGCAGTTTTATAAATCGTTCAAACGAGAGCTTGCTCCCCACCTACTGAAGCTCTATGCTGAGTCCCTTGAGACTGGGGTGCTTCCCCCTTCCCTCCGTGAGGCGCTCATCATCTTGCTGCCGAATCCTGGGATGGATCCCTGGCACTACCAGTCCTACAGGCCAGTGTTATTATTTGATTTTGACAAGAAGATCCTGGCCAAAGTCATAGCCACCAGGCTGGCCCTTTTGTTGGAGGCAATCATCTTCCTCCTTTAATCTGACTCTGTCCACCACCAGTCTATCTCCATAAACTTGTGCACGCTGTTTTCTGTCCTGCACAGGATCTCGCTGGATGTCCCGGCCGTGGTGGCCCTGCTCGATGCTGAAAAAGAATTCAACTCTCTCAAGTGGCCATTCTTGTTTGCTATGGTGCGCAAGCTCGGATTCCCTCTCGTGTTCACCAACCTGAGAAAGCTGCTATACACCCAGCCCGTGGCCAACGGATCTTTGACACCCCTTTTCACACTAGCCTGGGGTACCAGGCAGGGGTATCCTCTCTCCCCGCTTCTTTTCATTATAGCCATGGACCCTCTGGTACGGCATTTGCAGCAGAGGCACCATTGGAGCGGACTGCAGTTTACCACCGGTCCACTACTACTCTCGCTCTATGCAGACGTCACCTGTCGGAGAATCTGATCCTGGTAGTTCGGGAAATCCAGAGGTTTGGCCTATTTTCAGGCCTACTAATCAACTGGGGCAAATCCGAAAACTTTCCACTTACGCATGCCATGCGCCAGTTTCATTCAGACCTCCCGTTGCAGTGGTGCACGGACACCGTCCAGTATCGTGGTGGTCACATACATCGGGAGCGGGTCGGCCATCTAAAGTATATGGTCCGGCAATATCTAAGCTCACCACGTCCACTGAGAGCTGGATTAAACTGCCCCTGTCTCTAGCTGCGGGAGTGGCCATCATCAAGATGGTTGTGTTACCCCTTCCTCTACGTGTTCCTAAATATCCCTATCCCTCTCACCAACGCCTTTTTTGCAACACTCCAGAGTCTATTACTACGTTTGTTTTGGGCTGGTCGCAGGCCGTGGACCGGGTTTAAGGCATTTACCCTTCCGTATGCAAGGGGCAGCTTCAGCGTGCCACACTTCCACTTGTACTATTTAGTGGCCCAGTGCCACTATGCTTACCATTGGTACCACGCAGACGCCTGGTTGCCCCATATTGGAATTGCCCGTGACCTGGCTGGTGACACACCTTCAAACGCTCTTCTCCCGGTGGGGGTTCCACTTGACTCCCAAGGATATACAACCACTGGCTACAACGTGCTGGGCATGTCGCCGATTGATGCTCCTGCTAGGCTGGGGGCGCTTGTATTCCCCCACTCTGCCCCTGGCGGAAAACCGCTGGCTCACCCCATGAGTGAAGCGGTAGTCAAGGACACTCTCACTCGATATACATTGCACACCGTGGTGGACCTGTTCCCGGATGTCCATGCCATTACATGGTCTAAGGACGCCAGATTCGATACGATTTCACCGTTAGACCAATTTATCCTTCACCACAACCAAAGCACACTACGCGCGCAGGTACCCTCTGATCCCCTTGCCCCGGACGATTTGTCTCCACTCCATCATCGCGGACGATGGCGGTGAGCACTTTGTTTCTAGGCTTTATCACCGGTGCCTGGACCTGGTGCCTGCTGCAGACGCCGGACTGTTCAGAGCGTGGAGCGCTGATCTGCAACATCCATTGCCGGATGATGTTTGGTACTACTGCTGTCTTCAGACCAAGCTAGTCTCCCCTAATCACAAACACGATTTGTTGCACTGTAAATTCCTCAGACGAGCATATGTGATTCCCCAAGTTCCCGGGCTAGGTGGACCCCACCCGCTCCTCGGCGTGTCTGATGCAGATTTCTTCGACTTGCATGCCCCATATCTCCAAATTTTGGCTTAATATCTTGGCTTGATATCTTTGCGCAGCTGTCTCAAATACTAGAAATAGCGATAGCCCCAGCACCCTTGCTTGCATACTAAGTTATGTTCACAATATTCCTAGGGAGTCCCCGCGCCTTGCGGCACTGGCGCTGCTACTCGCTTAGCACGATATTGCGTTATGCTGGGGTAGCACCCGCTGCTTTATGGCGGGGGCTGGCTTAAGAGCCTTGCATTTGGCGTCACGACGAGCGCCTACCTGTAGTATCAGAACTCCCAATCACAAGATTGAATTGCCATGGGCTGTACCCCCCCCCCCCTCTTTTTTTCCCTTTTTGGCCACACAGGCCTGTTCCCGTGGGAGTGGGACGCTCCATGGTCCTGGGATGCGCCCTTGTGTCCCTCCTAATACCATCAGCACACACTACAGGCCTGCTCCTCCGCACACCAGTGCCTGTCTGGGTCACTCGGCACACAATACTCCTTGACGCCACAATGTGTACGGGGCGGTGTTTTCATTCTATATGTAAATGGGGAAATGGTCGATTGTTATGCAACTACTTACGGCACTGCACATGAATACTGTATTATCTGTCACGGAATGTGGTGATGTTTGTTGTGTTGGTTGTACTGACAAATGATAGATAAATTTTAAACAAAAAAAAATGCCTTTTTGTTAAGGACGACAAAAGTGAAATAGAACGAAAGTTTTCAGATTTTGTCAAAAAAAGAGAGCTTTTTAATTCCTGCTTATCGAAGTGTGTGGACGAGACCTTTAAAGACTTAGTCAAGACAAGGGTAATTACTCCCAAAGTTGGAAACCATATAAGGCTGATTTAGAGGCCCTGTTTACGTCTGGGTTTCATGGTCAACAGATGCAAGGGAGGGTGAAGACACAGGCCTACAAAGCTGACCCAAAGTCCTTTCCAACAGGGTTTCGGGGTAACTGTCGTGGAAGGGTTAGAGGTAGCTCTTGAAAGGGTCCCTCCAACTCAACACAGTGACTGACCAACCATCCCCACCGAGCACCCAACACCATAATGTTATTGTTATGTGTATTTGTAAAGTGCACTATCACCCGCAAGGGTATCCTGTCTTATTCCTTCTGCAGCAGGGGAAAAAGGGCTATTAAAATGGGTAATAGTGAAATCTGTAATTTAGTGCTTAGAAGTGGCCGCAGTCTGGTAAGAAGCGCTAGACAAAAACAAAGTGTCTAGTGTAAGAGAATCGCTTCGTCAAATCAAAACCGTTGTGTAATTAAAAATATATATAGTTGCACTCTTTCAGTAATTCTATTTTTGACACAATATAAATACAAATATACTCGTAAACTGAAATAAGTTTCTGCCATGCAAACTTAAATGATACATTTAGAATCAACTGTTCTGGTGTAGATTTCAAATTGCAAGAGAACCCCCAAATTCTTTGTTTGGGAAAAGTGACCCTAGAGAGCAATGTGGAAATGCTTTCCGATCCTAGGAGGATCTTTTCAAAAGTGAAATGTTAAGGTGCAGACATGTTTAAAAGCTGCCCTCTACGATACTTTATTAACATTTTGTATAGTATGGTCTCCCTTTAGTGCGGCCTCAAGTGCAGTGGTGATTTTGTGTACCTTTTCCTTTCGATTATTGTCTGGGCTTGGGAAAAGGGATTCATCTAAGCTAAATTCAGCTGTATAAGCTAGAGACCCAAGTTATGATCCCACCTCACCTGACTAAATTATGCAATCCTGGGCAAATCTCTTCTCACTGTTCCTCAGTTTCTTCCAGTAAACTGCCAAACTGTATGTTTTAGAAATAAGCTAGCCCGGCCTGTATAAAAAAAACAGCAGTCAACATTTAGCTGTATGCTCCAGATCTATCCTGTGGTTTTAAAGTTATACTGATGTATGTCTACCTTGTTTCCATCCCCTTTGGTGTCTCATTTGTGCAAATCAAGAGGATTTCAAAAAGTGGTCCTTTAGTGATATGCCATTGCTACCATGAATATTTAAGTTAGTTCTGCTTTTGTAACACAGGTTTACAAAAACCCCCATCTTATATATCCATGAGCGGAGTAGAAGTGTATAAATTGTGCCTCATCCAATGCACTAACAGAAACCAAAGTCATCGTATGTCTTGTCTGTCCTCTTTTGGCAGCACGGAACAAGACAGAAGCCAAGCAGCTGCAGAACCTGCGTCATGAAGCCACCTGCTCCATCTGCCTTGAATTCTTTAAGGACCCAGTAAGCATTGACTGTGGACACAACTTCTGCCAGGCCTGCATCACTCGCTGCTGGGAGGACTATGAACGGAACTTCCCTTGTCCACAGTGCCGGGCAAAATCTCAGGCCCGGAACCTAAGGCCGAACCGCCAGTTGGCAAACATCGCAGAGATCACTAGCCAGCTACATATACCCAAGGTGAGGCTACCGGGAGAAGAGATACAGGATCAGTAAGTACATATATGGCACTTGAACAAGGGATAGTAACTTGAGAAGTTGGCCAGCCCAGTAGCTTTCTCTGGGGATGGAAGTTATCCCAAAGGTGTTATTCCGACCTAGGGGTCCTGTAGATTTGGCATGCTCCAGCTACATACGCCTTATTATTTTGTCATTTTTCCAGCTTGTCATGTTTAAGCTTCATATGCCCTTTGTTATTTTCCAGCTAAACCTAGCTATGGTGCACTTTTTACCTGCGTAAGATATTAAGAAAGTGGGTTGAGACTTTAAGAATGGAGATAAAGGTGTGTATTGATATCTTCATTATTGGCATCTTTGTTAAATTCATAACTACTCACGGTCTCTGCATATGTGCATACGTATCTTAGATCATCCAGGTAAAGGTCTTTATACTCAAGTATGATAGGTTTTGATGAGGAAAGCTTCAGATTCTCTAGAAGGGAAAGGTTAGTGGCCCATGTCAAACATCGCTTGGTTACTTAAAAAAAAAAATATATATATATATATTTGAACTGCTTCCACAATTGAACAGCAGTTCTTTTAGGCAAAACAAAGCCTGCCTCTTCATTTTTCCTCTAAACGGCTGTCATTGATATACAAACATCTCCATTCTTAACAATCCAGATGCATGTCAGCCCATCCCCTTTGATGCGGTTATATTTCAGTTCTCTGGTATTCATATATGATTGTATATCCAAGAGTGATTTCCCTCGAAAAAGAACACGCTCTTTCTTCAGATGGGACACACTTACTGGAATATTTTTTAGTGTTCCAGGGCCATATTTCTCCTGGTCGAGTTTGAAAGTCTCTTCTACTACCTAGGATTGCCTAGTGGATTTTTCCCAGTGAGGGAGAAGCATCTAACAACAGTTTCTCTGGTAATAGTTACCATAGAGTGATATTTTTAAAATCATATTTCATACTTTGCACCATGTGTGCAGTTCAAAGTTATCTCTGAAGATTTTGCCCATCTGATTCCTTTATTTGTCCAGTTTCATAAAATATACCACGTTTGGTTTTGTTGCTTGAAAAAGAGTTACCAATGTACTGACCTCATTCTCCATATGATGGAAAAGAATAGGCAGACAACACAACATGACATTAAAATGCACAGAGAAACCGGCAGAAATGACTGAAGAGGAAAACCACTTGAAGCAAAAGAGGCGCCAGGAGTGAAAACAATGCTGCTAATACCAAAATTCTCAATAACGTTAAAACACTTGTACAACATTTGCTTTTAATGATCCGGACACCACTGAATGAAAAATGCATGTAGAGATGTTGAATCCTGGCATCTGGAGGAGAGATCCAAGGGAAATGATGTATTAGTTTTGTTCTTGACATTTGCTTCTGGTTTTCTACCAGTTTCCCATGCGTCACCAAGTGGTCAGAAAGATGCACACATCCCCTATGACTATTATTTTATTAGCCTTAACTTGTCCATTACTGTTATGGTACACATGCAGCGGGTGGATATGGTGGGTAAACCCTTACGGGCTCTTCTGGAATGTTAGCAAAAAAAACTTGAATTCAGGTCTATGAACTTAACAGTATGGCTGCTGAGGTGATAGAGTTTGAGTACCCAAATATAAGGGGGGTGGGGCCACACATGGGAGGCAAGAATGCTAGGAATCCTTTCCCTTAAAACGTAAGAGCAGGGAGAAGCTAGCCCATTTCTGTGAGGTTATCTTTTGTATCTCAGGCACTGGTCTCGATTGGTGGCTGTGCTGATGTAGCCCAGGAGATGATCGGGCCTGTGAGCAATACAGCGATGTGACAGGATGGATGCAGCAGCCCTCCTTTTGAATTCTCCTCATGCCTCCTCACTGCCCAATGAGGATGAGTGCTCAATATGGAGGTGAGGGGTAAACCAGCCCCATTGAATACAGTTGGCCATAACAAAGACAGGTAGGGTAAAGTGCTGTACCTGCTAGACGAGCCAGGGCAGGAGGGATTCCCTGACTGCCTTGTGCACTGGGGCCACGGAAGAGAGTTGGGGGTGCGGGGGGGGGGTAGTAAAGCGGATAAGGCAGTGTGGCGTGTATTGCCTGAGCTGACAATCTTTGTGCTGTGGAGTGAAGACTGAGCAACCCATCCACTGGAGGGAGGAAAGAGTACAGGACAGAAGCATGACTATGTGCGTCTTGCCATTGAATCCCACCCCTATATTCCTCGATTACAATTCTCTGAAAGGGAAAATCACGTCCCCATAGATAGAATTGTGATGTTTATTTACCACAAGACCTACAACGGATCTTGGATTGAATGGGGTCGATCTAGACCTACCACAGGGGCTGTTCTGCCCCAGGGGATATCTCCAATTATGATGTTTCTAAAATATCTGCATCACACTACGCAGAGCATCAACAACAATGTATCCTTAAAGGAAGGGTTGCTGCAGGAGATCAAGGGGTACATCTCCAAGATGGGGAAGAATATGGGGAGCCTGGACTGCTGATTAACAAAAGTTGAAAATATCCTGCAGTATTGAGAAAATGCATCCTAGCATAAGGTACAGTTTGAGGAATGTACTGTTTCCACCATAGCTCACCCACTCACCTAGAATCGTAGAGTGGAGTGCTTTGAAAACAGTTTGACAAATGGAAGCATGCAGTGCTACAAATTATTCAGATGATGGTGGCAGGGGGATCGTATGATAGCCTTGTGAATGCCCCCTGTTTGTAAGGTGGGCTTTTCAGAGGACCAGGCCTTTGTCACATTAGTGATTGCAGATTTAGGAGACCATATACAGAGAGAAATGGAAACCGAGGCAGCAGCAAAGAAGGCACATATGCATATGAATTGGATTATTGTTTGTAACCTCCCATACTTTAGAAATGTGACAGTTTTACAGAGATACATGATTCAAAATGCGATGCTGTCGGTATAGTCGTCTTGCTGTGCTTCCTCATTTGAATCTTTGGACTTCAGGAGAGGGAATAAAGATGTAGCTGGTGAATGAAATCCAACCTGACCTGAAAATCTTACATTAGATTTATGTAAGTGTAGTGAACACTGTGGCAGTTCTCGTTCAAGTTCTTATATATTCATGGTTTAGACCTATCAGGCTGGTCTGTTTTCATTCCACATCTATTATCTGAGTCGTATCAGTTTCATAGAAAGTTTGAAGTTTTGACATGATAGACAAGCGTAAAAATGTTACTATCTTGTCTAGCTGACATACTATCATGCCTCCTCACTGCTTAAGCTGACATGCTTTTATTTTTTGTTTTAGTTACAGGTGTATATAATCAGTATGTGAATTGAGATGAACCCATTTGTCCCCATGGTTGTTTTGCCTTGATCCTTTAGTGGCTGCATTTGTTTTCATACTAAAAGATAAAATCAGCTATCAGATACTGTAAGAATAGAGGTATTGAATCGTATAAAAAGAGAGACTTCGCGCTAGGACTATCAGGCCAAAGGTTACGCTGATTTGCAGCACCAACCAGCCGCAGTTGGAGGCAACATCTGGGACAGCGAGAAGAAGTGATCTTAAGCCTGTCGCTGTATATTTTCCAGCGCCGGAGAAGGTATGGTAGGGAATAGCTGACTTGCTGTTTCATAATGGAAACACAGGTATGCTGTGCGATCCATCTTGAGAAACTGAAATACAGGCTTGTATTTACTGCTTTAGTTAAAATTAGTATAGGGTTTAGAAATAGTTTAAAGATGTGAGGATGCTAAGAAATCAATAAACATGTTAGAAATGTTCTTGCTGTTTTTGCTGACCATGGCATGCTTAGTTGCATTTCTTTTTGCCTAATGTGTGGTTACCATTCATGTTATATGCACTAGGCTAGGAATTTCAAATAAACATATTATAGCCCGCTGCCGAGGGCTATACCAGCTGTTAAAGGCCCTGATCCCGAGTTATAGGCCCGAGCCGCAGGCAAGGGCCTATAACGAGGCAGAGGGCCTTTAACAACCGGTATAGCCTGAGGCAGAAGGGCTATAAGGCTATTAGAACATTCCACCCACTAAGGGTAGAATGTTCTAAATTAAAAATGGAGAAACAAAAAGACAAACATTGGAATGTTGGAGCGCTGGGCTTGTACCAGCCATTATAAGCCCAGAGCAACTCCATTGTCTTCAATGGAGCTCCCAACATTCCAATGTTCTAATAAATTATATATCTGGTTTCTTAGTGCTATTTTGAGTTATTCATTTATGAAAGGTTTTGAGTTACACTGTGTCCCCAAACTTATCCTGTGGGACTGATAGTTACCAGAAAACACTTCTACACAGTATTGCTCGGTGGGTTGTGTATGGATTGCAGTCTAATAAGATTTCTAGTTTGTATTGGTGCATTGACTAAGTCCTTGCAACACAGATTCAGAAATTCAACCCCTGTGACTCTAGGGCCTGGACAGATTGTATCAGTAGGCACTGGCTTGGTGATCATTAGTATCCTGCTTGTCCTCCCCTCCTGTCTTTTTTTTCATCCAGAACATGTTTCCTAGATGACTGAGTGTATGTTGTGATAGATGGCTAGAGGTATTGGGTAATTTTATCACTATAGTCTTTTACTGGTGGATTGTGTTGTATCTCACAATGTGAGTGCTTTTGTCTGAGTCACTTTTGATTGTTAAGGCTCATCAATATAAACTCAATTTAAACACAAAGTGGAAGAAGTTTTTATTATGACGCATAGGTAACCATCTTTGGTAAAGAATGCACAGAACAGGACACTCTAAACTATATATTAGGCTGTCAAGGTGGTTCAGTGAGTTAAATGGTTGCAGCTGCAACATACAGTGGGATGCAAGCCACGAGTGTGAAGACTGGCATCACATACTCAGCAATTCTTCTATCCTTTTTAGGAGGGTCAATTGAGGACCATTTAATTCGATAATAGTAGCATCTGTTATGTAAAGCACTTGGTATTGGCAAAACTACTGTATAATGCTCTGTGCAAAAAATATAAAACTACTTCTAAACTTGACAATTAAGCGACTATTTTATGCATCACTGAAGAGCACACTTGTTAAGATAGTTTCTTATAAAGGCATTCTTGGAAGTATCAGAGAAAGCACTTACCAATTAGTACACCTATGCCAGTGTGGGATCTAATTTTTTTTTTGTTCAATAATTTTTATTGAGAAGATCAACACAAAGTTAACAAAAGCAGTACAAAGTAGAAATAGATAAAAACATCTTCAGGAATATCAACAAGTGAAACAATCATTTGAATAAGCAAAAAGAGATAGTAACATTGGTAAGTATTATAAATTAAATATATTCATTAGGAAAAGATATGTACTGACTGAATTAAAGCAATTATGTCAATAATGTAGAGAAGTGTGTTCTCATGAGAAAAAATAGTAGGACTTGTGTGTTTTAGGAATGAAGTAAGAGAAAGGAAAGGATAGGAAATAGACGAAAGAAGAAGAAAGTAAGGAAGAGAGGGAGGGAGAAAAGTGGGTGTTATAAGAGAGATGAGTGTGAAGAAAGAAAGGTAGTAAAGGGTAACCAAAGAAGGTCTGATTTAATTTTTAGATAAGTTGATGAGTGAGAAACAGAGGAAATTCTGTGTTCGTCACAAATTAAGTTCCACCATAACAAAAAGGATAATTTAGAGTTATCTTTCCAGCAGGTTAGTATGACTTTAAAAGCAATGGCGATAAAAAGGTCAAGTAGTATGGTTTTGGAAGGGATATAATGGAAGTCATTAGATAGGGTACCTCGAAAGATATTGTGGATAGCAAATGGTACATTGCAAGAAAAGATTAGTAGACACTTCGACCAGATAGCTTTCCAAAAATCCTGTACCCTTGGGCAGTAAAAGAGTAAGTGCAATAGAGAACCTTCAGCAGAGAGACATGACCAGCATGATGGAGAGTTAGAATGGTCAATTTTATGTAAGAAGAGGGGAGTAATAACGACCCTGTTGTAAATAAAATATAGAGACTGTGTAATATTGGCCGCTTTAGATGTTTTAAAAATCATCTGCCACACTTTGTCCCATTGATAAACTGATAATGTTTGAGATAAGTCCAGTTCCCAAATTAATTCAATAGGAGTTTCACTCCGAGTGGCTATAGATGAAGAGAGTGTTTTTATATATAAAAGAGGCACTAGGAGTAGAGTCAAGGGGAACATGGAATAGGGGTGTAGTAGGAGAGAAGGTAGTAGATCTAAATTTTGAACCCTTGTTCTGCCTGATACACAAAGCTAAAGAAAATGACTGAATGTGAAAGGTTGTATTTCTAGCAGTCATCTAATCCTGTTGAAGGCTGAGGGAATTATCCAGGATAAGTTCATCTTTTTATGGCAACCAATCAGAGTTATTCGTTTTCTTCGAGAATCCCTGATCTAATGCTGGGAAAGCTAACCCACATTAGATGTCAGGTTAGCACTGAAGTATTTCATAGCTAAGACTACGACATTCAGGAGAACAAGTGCTTTTTGTGGCATGACTTTTCTTTTTAGTGTTTTGGTACCAAGCATGGCTCCAAGGTCTGCAACAAATGCTCCCTGATGCACCCACATGTCATCAGTGAGTGGGAACATAAGTTCTGCAGTGCTGAACACAATAAACAAAGTCAGTCCTCATCAAGGTCGCCCTTGTTGGTTAAGTCAAAGACCAGGCATTAGAAGCACAAGTGAAGCTCTTTAACATCACGACTCTCCAATTCCAGGAAGATGTTTGACAGTCTGCATTCAAGGAACCTCCTTCGTCTTCAGATAAGATGCCAATTTGGAAGCATGTGGCCATTTTTAACGCTGCAGCAAATTGCATTGTTCAAAGGGGCTATGCTGCAGATCTTTAACTTAGGTCTGTCTCACTCTGCTGTTCTTTCGGGCCGTACCCATCTGAGCCCTCAGTCAAACTTCTGCTGGTGGACTCTCCCTTGGGACCGACTCCTTTGCTGCTGGCCTTATCAGGTGTTGTCCTACACCGGCACTGCGGGCTCCAGTGAAGTTAGTTCTCAATTCGGTTTCAGCACCGGCCCCAGATTAGGATCAATCTTTGGTGACCGTTGTCCCCATGCTGCGCTGTACTATCAAAGAGTGCAACCTCAGGTTGAGGGCTCTCCTCCAGTTCCTCTTCAGTAGCAGTAATTCAGGAGGATGGAAGCCATTTTTGAAAGCTATTTCGAATCATATATAAGACATTCAGCTTGTTCAGCATTTTACTGATGTCACTCCATAGTGTACTGATGCTGGTCTATACCTTGATACATAATTCAAGTGGTCGAGATTCTTCACTTGAATCTGCTTTGTATTTGCCTCTGACGCCACCAACCGAGTACAGTGCTTCATTTGCTGTAGTGGTGCAGGAGGGAGGGACCGGAGGAATTGGTATTGACACTCCCAATTAAGGAGACTAAGGCAGAGATACTTCAACCCAGCCTTCAGAGTTTTTATTACATGGGTACGCAAACATTTCTCCAGGGTACAAAAAGTATGGTGTTGCATTTGACCAAGGACTTCAGTAATGTCAAATAAAAAGTGAATGGGTTTCAAAGCATTGGTTTTTTTTTTTTGCAGTCCTCCAACAAAACGCCGAACCTCTCTCAATCGGGCTGTTAGAGGAGTATGTTGCTAACAGAAGTTCTGCCCGACTCTAAATGAGGCAGGGAAGAACTTCAGTTTGGCGGAGAGGGTACTCTGTCTCTTTTGCGACAAAGTAACCTCTCCATCAAATTCTAAATCGCGGCCCATAGTTTCCGAGAGAGAATTATTTTCAGTTCACCGCTGGTGTTTTACAGCACCACACTACTGGGCTGAACTTTTTACTTTTGCGAACCCTTAATATATTCCCCTCTCCCACATAATTAGAAGGTCCTTAAATTCTCTTCATTTGGGTTTTCAGTGTCCTCTCTTCTTCCTTTTGTCATCTTCTCTTTGTATTCAGAACGAGATTTCTTCTTTTACACAACACTTATGGCAAAGAGCACTACATATTTTACAATGCTCAAATGCTTTCCAGTCATCACATGAGAACTGACACTATCTTGTATACTGTTACTCAAAATATAAAAAACACTAATCGTGTACCAAATGAACCAATACTTGCAGAAAACATTGGTGTCATTCAGTGATGAATTGGAATGCATGTCCATTGTACAGGATCCCTCATGTCTCTCCAGTAAGGGGTGGATTGTGTCCTTACTTTTAGCCTCTCTCCATCTTTAAACCCTTCCAAAATATTGTTCTGGAGTTGCTGGTGCCTCTTCTAGATTTGATGTGAGAGTCAGACTGAGTTCTTCATGAAAAGATAGCAGTTAACTTTACGGGCCAAGTCTGTTTGAAGCGAATAGCATTGGCATTTGAATAGAGCTGGTCATTTGACTGTTCTTACATCATCTATGCCGTTTGGCCTTAGGTTCATTTGCTGCCATCCCTCTGTCACATGAGCCCGCGCTGTTTACAATAACCCAAGAAATACCAAAAAGACTGTTTGATTTAGCCCGGCTAAGAAACCAAACCGTGACCAATGTCCCTCATCTAATTCCTGGTTGGTCTAGGTATATAGTACGATGTTAGTTTTAGCAAATCAATTTTTGCTTCTTCTCTTTCAGGACAAACTGCAGAGCAGCCTGGCAGCTCTGAAACTGGAAGTTGAGACAATTCTTGGATTCAAATCCAAGGAAGAGAAGGAGGTGGTGGAATTGGAGGTAGGTGTAGTTACACTACAGTCCTGGGGCAGAGCAGGGTTGACCACTCACTGGATCTCTTAACCACAGCTCGTCTCACCTTACCACTTCATTGCAGGAAAAATTCAAAAGCCAACGGGAGAGGATCACAACTGAGTTTGAAGAGTTGCTGCGCTTCCTCCGGGAGGAAAAGCGGCGTCTTCTTGTCAAACTGAAAAAAGAGCAGGATGAGATTCTGAAGAAGATTCGTGGGAAAGTGCTTCAGCTGGAAGAGCAGCATTCCTCCCTCCGAAAACTGATCACCGAGATCGAAGGCAAGCGGCACCGGCCAGACGCGGAGTTACTGAAGGCAAGTGGCGCTAATAAATGTATGGTACTGGTTGAGGAGTAGGCTGTGGAGTTTGACCTGAAGATGAAGTCACACATCCTTAGAAATCGGAAAACAGCAGAGACCTGATTTGTGTGTACCTCGCAAACCTATCGAGGCCATATAAGCTAGGGCGGCGTTTGGTGTCATGGGGGCTCCTTTACTTTGAGGCACACCTCTGCCAATAGCTAGATTGTATGTTTAGTTGGGGGAGAGTGGTGACCTTTTGAACAGATAATGACTTGTTTCATGTTTCTTTTTCTCTTTTTCTTTAGGATGCCCAGGCCACCCTGAGCAGGTAGGTTTCAACTCCATTACCACCCACCATAGATAAAATAAGTGTTCCCTTATACCTGCAACTATGGGTGGTTGGTTCCTCTAAGGTATACTCCTGCTGCAGCCTTTGTACAAATGCTAACAAGATCAGCATATGGGCAGGCGACTTGCTAAAGGTCACATAGGCTACTTAAAAGCAAGGAACAAAAATAAAGCCGTGAAAATCTCCTAGCCCATGATAGTTGGGAGACAAGCCATCGGGCAAACCCATTCTTCAGTTACTTCCAGCTGGATCTTGGATTTAGTTCAAGGCCTCTTTGAAAAGTAGGATTTTTAGTATCTTCCTTAACTGAAGTTTCGAAGAAAGGATCTATTGATTTTTATAATAATGGTCCCTGAACTTCCAGATATTTTCCGCAATATTATAATGTATAGTGATTGGTGGTGGAAGCAATCTGGGCTTGAGGACTGTTTTAGTGCTGCCAGAGAATACTTGGGGTTATCCCGGTCACATGCTGGCGTAGGCATTTTGGGTATGGAATTCCTGCACTTCATGTAAAAGCAAATATAAATATATTCTTTAATTGATCCTGTATCCATGGTTCTAAATGCAGAATTGAATTTGTGGCTGAATTGCTACAGCAGAATGCCAGAGTAAACTGTTGGAAAAGTAGAATCTGATTCTCCTTTGTTGGGTAGTGAAAGACATATCACTTGTGACTACAGCGTTATTTTTTATGTTTTCGGCTGGTAAAATATTCTCTCCTATGGCCTTCAAGTGCCACAAGGTTGTTGTCCATGTCCCTGTACCTTCTCATGATATTGACGCTATGCAGTGTTAAAGTCTTACATTTTCATCGGTATGGGGAGTATAGTTAAAACACTGACATAAGATTTGATGAGAAAGCACAATGGAAATGCATTGGATAGTGGATTAGTTAAAAGGAAATCTAGATGGAGCAAAAGAGGGATTGCATCCTTTTAAGAAGTGGAACCAAGCATGAGACTGCCTAGCTCCAGGAAGTTGGGTGAAGCCTTTGACATCCCCAGTTGTCTCCTGCTTTCCAAACGAATGAGGTCGTAACTCCAAAGAGCAGTCGCTTGTGGGAGTAATGGCCCCATAATCTAGCAGCGCATAATCGTATTGCTCTTAACCACATGACTTTGGATGGATGAGGCGTAACACGACTAAGTAAGTGGCTTCTTAACAAGACATCCAAGTAAATAAGTTCAAATCATTGAACGGGCATTGCAAGAAAATCAAACCAAGTACAGCAGAAATTAATTTAGTTCAAAATCAAACACAATAAATCAAAACAGAAAGAAACCACTGTAATTGCGGATGCTCAGGTTAGCACAGAGCTGGTTTTAATAGTTTTGCTTTTTACTGTTAATCAGAGCGCCTTACCTGTATTTTAAGGCGGGTTAACTCTGCGCGCTATTTTATTTGATAGAATTGCTGTTCGTAGAATTATCTTAAGTGTGGGAAGAACTTCAATGTTCGAGGCATGTGAGTTGTAGATCACATGCTTTGCATACTCCTGCCATCTAGTGTTGGGTCCGGATGTTTACAAGTTGTTTTTCTTCAAAGAAGTCTTTCCAGTCACGAGGTAAGATGACGACTCCTTTCGGTGATAGTGCGCATGGGCATCGACTCCATTGTTAGATAGTTTTTTTTTCCGCCATCGTGTTCGGACGTGTATTGCTGCGCTCTGCTTCTGAATCGTTCCTCTGGTTCCCCTCAGTGCGCAATCCACTCAACCCTTGACTGTATTGTTTTCGAACGCGTTTCCCTTTCTCCGCGGTTCGACTCGATCATCAAAAATCTCCATTTCAATCGGTAGATTTGCGGGTGGCCTTCCGGCCTGTCCGCATCTGTCCGGCTCCTTGTCGATGGAACGGACTCCATTCAAATTCTGCCACCTGTGCCACGCAAAGTATCCACGTACGGACTTTCATCAGGTGTGTAACTTGCGCTTGTCTCCACAGCACAAAGAACAAGACTGCGACGCGTGACGATCCTTCAGATCGAAGAGAACTGTCCGTGATCGTCGGGCTCGACGTCGAGAGATGCAGCGGCCGCAGTTAGACGACACACTGGATCTCTTCGGCGAAGACTCCAAGCAAAAGGAGGTCTCAGTGGCCGAAGAACAACAAGCCTCAGCTGCGTCTGACTCCGAATCAGAGTTGCAGATTGTCCTTGAGGACGACGATGTGCCGCAGGGACAAGGGGACATGAGTACGGAAGACCCCTTCCCCCCCCCCCACCCACCGTCCTTAAAAAATCTAAGGCTTCGGCGACACCTCTCTTCAGGCAAAGGTCTGCACCGAGAAGAGGTTTCTCACGCTCCGCCTTCCGGCTCAGCACTGAAACACTCTGATAAGCCTTCCGGCTCGGGATCGAGTCGGCCAAAACCCACTCCTGAGCCGAAAGCTTCGGGTTCTAAGCCCAAAATCGGTTTGGAGATGAAACAGTCGACACCAAAACCGAAGAAACATTCATCGGAACCAAAATCTTCAGCGCCGAAAGGACATTCCAGCTCCGCTCCAAAACCTTAGGTGCCGAAAACTAAAGAACTGCCCGTAATACAGCCGGATGCAAACATAGATGTTGTACCACCTAAGTCGGATCTGAAACAGAAGAAACTCTGTATTCATCCTGACACTGGGCATATTCACGCTAAACCGCCATCCAAGCATAAGCTTTCTGATGACGACAGCCCTTATATAATTCCATTGAAGAAGAAAAATGTGGATACTAGTCCTTTCCATACACTACCATCTCCTCCTCCCTCTCCACCACAGTTTGAACCTTTACACATTACACCACATCAGTCTCCTCTACCTCACCTTGATGCAGGTGATACTGATGATGATGACGTACAGTTACCAATAGATCCTTGGACGGATTATAAGGTTGATCCTCCACAGGATCATGACCCAGATCTTTACCCTGCCAGGCCATCTCCACCTGATGACAATTTGTCATATCAAGAGCTCAATGCTAGAGCCGCACAATACCATGAGGTGGAGCTCCATAAAGAATCCTTGGAGGAAGACTTTCTCTTTGACACTCTAGGAACCCATAAGTCCAGTCAGACACTGCCTATGCTTAAGCGGATGTTGAGGCCCACAGAAGACCTTTTTAAAGATCCTGTACGTGCTAGGTTCCTCACTCCTAGAGGAGATAAAAAATACAAATCTTCCCCAACAGATCCTATTTTAATTAAAGGTCAGTTACCACTTGACTCTTTAGTAGTATCTAATGCTCGAAAGCAGGCTAATTCTTAAGCGTCTGAGGATGCTCCACCCCCAGATAAAGAGTCGAAGCTTATTTATGCTTCTGGCAAACGTATAGCTGCGCAAGCAGCTAATCTGGTGTATTGCTAATACCCAAGGCCTCCTGGCAAGATATGATGGGGCCCACTGGGACGAAATTGAGCAATTACTATAGTTTCTCCCAGATAAGCATAGGGCAAAAGCTCAGGATTTAGCTCAAGAAGGTAAACTAATTTCCAATACGTCTATTAGACGCGCTCTAGATGCAGCAGACACTGTAGCTAGAGGAGTGAATACTAGCTTCCTACTCCGAAGAAGACATGCATGGTTACAGACTTCAGGGTTCAAACCTGAAGTCCAACAATCCATTCTCAATATACCTTTTGACAAGAAACATCTTTTTGGGCCTGAAGTTGATCAAGCGCTCTAAAAATTGAAAAAAGATACAGATGTAGCAAAATCGATGGGAGCTTCAATCTCCCTCAAATAGAGGTTCCTTTCGGCGCTCCTTTTACAGGTGAGGGTCCAAGTCCAAAGGGACAGACCAAAACACTTCCTCCTACAAGGGTAATTGCCAATCCTTTTTTACAAGAGGATTTTTCAGAGGAGGTTATAGGGGAAATAGTTCCAGGGGCAGAGGTAAAAACCACTACGCCCCGCAATTCCCCTTCCCCAAACAAACAGCGACTTCCCTCCGACTATTCCACACCTGTCGGAGGAAGACTTCAAGATTTTCTCCCCATTTGGGAATCGACAACAACCGACAAATGGGACCTTGGAATTATCCAACATGGTTATTGCCTGGAGCTTACCAACAATCCTCCAAACATTCCACCTCGATATCACAAATTGTCACCAGACCACCAGCACTTGCTTCACCAAGAAGTGCAGTCTCTATTACTCAAAGGGGCTATAGAACCAGTCCCACTCAGGGCTCGAAAAATCATAAGAAATGCACTAGACCTGCAGGTCTGGTAACCTACAAAATCTCCTCGACCTAACTGAAATGCACTTGACCTCTGACTCTGAAAGCTGAGCAAATGTGACAAGTTAACAAGATTTAAAAGCATTTTTATTGCTCATTTACTTTGTGAGCATTAAAGATGCCTTTAAATCTTGCCACATTTCCTCTGCTTTCAGAGGCAGAGGTCAAGTGTCAGTTTGTCTTCCTACTCGCCAGAAAGGGCGAGTAGGACCTAAGAATAGCTCGTCCTGAATTAATCTGACTCGCAAATGCGAGCGGTCGAGTGAATTTTTCGAGCCCTGCCACTTCAATATGTCAGGGTGTTATTCCCTTTACTTTCTGATTCCCAGACCTATTTTAGATCTCGGAGTTAAACAAATACATACTGTCGGAGCACTTTCACATGGTGACTCTTCAACAAGTGCTTCCTCTTTTACAGCAGGGCGACTTTGTCTACTCTAGATCTAAAAGACGCCTACTTTCACATTCCAATCCATCCGGCTCATCACAAATACCTCAGATTTGTGATAGCAGACAAACATTACCAGATCAATGTACTTCATTTGGCGTCACCACTGCCCCCAGAGTGGTCACCAAATGTCTTGCAGTAGTAACCACTCATCTCCGGTGACAATGTGTACATGTCTTTTCTTACCTAGACGACTGGCTTATCAAAGCGGGCACTTACCAGACTTGTATATTACACACTCGGGCAACAGTACACCTACTTCATCAGTTGGGTTTCACAATCGACGCACAAAAATCTCACCTGTGCCCTGCACAAATGCAGTCTTATCTAGGAGCTTCCCTCAACACACTCTAAGCTCTAGCCTCTCCCAATGTAGCCAGGATTCACATTATTCAATCCACAGTACTACAATTTCAACCCAATCAAACATTACCAGCCAGAGTTTTCATGCAACTGCTAGGAATGATGGCATCTTCCATTGCAATCGTACCTCATGCGAGGCTTCACATGCATCCTCTGCAAGAATGTCTAGCGCGTCAGTGGAATCAGTCACAGGGTCAATTAACCGATCTAGTGTTGGTAGACGGCCGCACCCATCGCTTTCTGAAGTGGTGGAACCCTCAAAACTTATCAAAAGGGCGGACCTTCATAGACCCGATTCCACAGACTATACTGACAGCAGACGCATCTTTATCCGGTTGGGATGCCCATCTCCAACATTACACAGTACAAGGGCTGTGGTCAGACAATCACAAACGTCTCCACATCAACTACCTGGAACTCCTAGTAGTATTCCTCGCACTCAAAGTTTTTCACACTCACCTTGTAGGCCAAACTGTCCTAGTCCGCACAGACAACATGACAGCAATGTACTACCTGCAGAAACGGGGAGGGACACACTCTCTCCAGCTGTCGCACCTTGTACAAAGCATTTGGAATTGGGCAATTCATCACAAAATTTATCTCCTAGCAGAACACCTTCCAGGAGTAAACAATCAAATTGCCGACCTGCTAGCAGACACAGGCAACAAGTTCACGAGTGGGAACTTCATCCCCAAGTTCTTCTTACCTAATTTCAACAATGGGGATTTCCACATATAGATCTGTTTGCCACAGTACACGCAAAATGCCCCAACTTTGCATCCAGGTTCCCACACCATCTAGCCAAAGGCAATGCTCTATGGATGAATTGGTCAGGGATATCTGCCTTTGCTTTTCCGCCTCGCCCACTAATTCCATTACTGGTTCGGAAGCTCAGACAAACATCCCTCGCAATGATCTTAGTAGCCCCCACATGGGCTCGTCAACCTTGGTACACCACCCTATTAGAACTGTCGGTGGTGCCACATCAAAAGCTACATCTCACACCCAGTCTCCTCACTCAGAGCCATGGAGAAATCAGACCTCCAAATCCCAAAGAACTCAACCTAGCGATTTGGCTCCTGAAGTCCTAGAGTTTGGTTATTTACAACTACCACCAGACTGTATGAATATTCTTAAAGAAGCTAGAAAGCCTAGTACTAGAGCATGTTATGCAGCAAAATGGAAACATACATATTGTAACAGCGACATCAATCCAAATGATGCTTCTGTACAGAACATCGTTTATCTGTTGCATTTACAGCAATCTGGATTGGTTTACACATCCATTCGTTTACACCTAGCAGCAGTAGCCGCATACTTGCAAAATAGACAACACTTATCTCTATTCAGAGTACCAGTGATCAAAGCCTTCATGGAAGGATTAAAAGGGTGATACCACCAAGAGTTCCCCCTGCACCAGAGTGAAACTTAAACATAGTCCTTACAAGGCTAATGGGTCCACCTTTTGAACCAATGCACAAATGTCAGTTACAATTCCTCTCATGGAAGGTTGCTTTCCTCATAGCAATAACCTAACTAAGGAGACATTATACAAGAGCCTTTCTTTCAGCTTCACAAAGATAGGGGGGTTCTTCGAACCAATCCTAAATGTCTCCCTAAAGTAGTTTCTGCCTCTCATATCAATCAATCAGTTGAGTTACCTGTGTTCTTTCCTCAGCCTGATTCCGTAGCAGAATGAGCTCTACACACACTTGATGTTAGACGAGCTATACTAGATTATGTAGAAAGAACCAAAGACGTTCGAAAAACAAAGTAACTGTTGCTTTTTCTCACCACACAAAGGCGATCCCATGTCTGTCAGGTATTGCAAGATGGATTGTAAAATGTATCCAAACATGTTATGCCAAAGCAAAAAGAACTTTAATAATACCCCTTAGAGCACATTCCACTCACAAAATAGGGGCTACTATGGCCTTCTTAGGGAATATTCCCTTAACCGACATCTGTAAGGCAGCAACATGGTCTACACCACACACATTCACCAAACACTAATGTGTAGAAGTAAGGGTGTAAGCATGTGTTCCTCCCTTCAGTCGGTCTGTTTTTTCATTAGGTTAATTCCTTTTTTTGTAACGCAACACAGCAGTCCAGATGGAATTGAGTGAAGGTAGATATTTTATTTCCATTTATCATTTTTCAAAACCATTCCACTCTTTTTTATCATGTTTTATGGCAGGTTGTTAGGGGGAAAAAGGGGACAGCCGACACGTGTTTCGCCCTATGTGGCAGATTGAGCCAGGGCTTTCTCAAGGCTATGTGCGATGTTCAGAAATCATACAGTCTAATAGAAGTATGTTACATTCCAGATTCATCCAACACCAGGATCTCTGGACCGTCCTTTTTCCCTGAACTAATGTGTAGATGTGTTTGCGAGACAACAGGCAAATGTAGGCCAAGCAGTACTTGAAACCCTGTTTCAAACAACTACAACCACTACAGGTTAGCCACCGCTTTGGGAGTATACTACTATATAGTTTATGCAAAGCATGTGATCTACAGCTCACATGCCTCAAACGGAAAATGTTACTTACCCAGTAAGCATCTGTTCTTGGCATGTAGAGCTGTAGATTCACATGCGCCACCCGCCTCCCCGGTCTCCTATGGTTATAATAGTTCTCAATTTACATTCATACGCATGGACATATCTATTCTACACTCACTAACTCCATTCTCACCCTCTGCGGGAAAACAATCTAACAATGGAGTCGATGCCCATGCGCACATAACCGAAAGAAGGAGTCACCTTACTTTGCGACGGGAAAGATTCTTCGAATAAAAACAACTCGCAAACATCCGGAGCCAACACTAGATGGCAGTAGTATGCAAAGCATGTGAATCCACAGCTCCACATGCCAAGAACAGATGCTTACTGGGTAAGTAACATTTTACTTATTGTGCATTTGCTCGAGGCTCACCTTTGTTACAGGCCCAGTTGTGCCCTTTTGTGCTTCTCTCCCGCCCCCCGTTCCACAGCGGGGTCTTTTCCCGTTTGAGTGGCAAGAGCTTGAGGGAGAGATTCGGACCCCTGCTGTTTCCGGTTTCCTGCGTGATCGCAGGGCTGACGGTCTAGTTGTTCTTGCCTCAAATCTATTTAAACACTATGACGCCGCTGATGTGCAGCGGGAGCGCCAAAGGCAAGCCCGTCTGCGCTCGTCCACACTCCGCGCCAGCCACCCTGCTGGTTTTCCACCGCACAGGTTAAATCTTTGTCATTACTCTCGAGATGAACTGGTTCTCTACAGAGATTTCTGTAAGTACTGCCCAGGACCAGTGTTGAAACCACAAGACCCTCTAAATCTTAGGACTTGCCCTCAATGCCGGCTTACTCTGACAAACATCAAAATCCTAGATGCTATCCCTACGACGCCTGCCACCACCTCTTCCAACTCAAACCGAATAATTACTGATTCGACTCCTACTAAGATAGGGTTAAAATATTTTAAAGCGACGTTTATCAATGCCAGGTCACTGATGGAAAAAAAAAATAGCCTTGGCTTTTGCTGATTTTCAATAACTGGATTTGGCGTTTGTTATAGAGACCTGGGCTGATGCTGGGTCGGTCCCTGACCTTATCATGGCCTCCCCTCCGGGGTTTGCCATTTCCAGATTAGACCTTCCATTAAAAAGGGGCGGGGGTTAGCAATTATCTTTCGGGAACATCTGAAAGTCTCATTTGAGCCCCTACAGGCCATATCAAATTGTGAAGCACTAGTCTTCAAAATTGCTCTGACAACCACTATTCTTTTAATGGGGTTTCAATGTATAGGCCCCCAGGTCCTAGAGGGGCCTTTCTGAATAATAGCAGCCAACTGCTGGATATTAAAGTTCACTTCTCCGACTTTACTATTTTAGGAGACTTTAATTTCCACCTTGAAGAAATAGCAGATCGAGACACTTCAGCCTTTGTGAGTGAAAGCCTCATAAGTATGTGTACGTACTTTTAGTAAAATCAAAATGATTTAGCTAATACCAATCCTAAAGGTGCATATTCACAAGAAGATCAATTTGTAGCAGCCCAGAATAAATTACAAACTAAAAATTAAATTAAAATGCATATAGGAAAATCTTAGGCTCAAGTTTACCTTCTAATCTCGCCCTCCAGAGACATAATGTCACTGCCAGCGAAGCAATGTAGATCAGTGAAGAAGCATTTTTCTAATGTGAAATTTACTAATTAATGGTATACACCACGTGGCCTGTAGTGATTTCTAAAATGGACCAAAAACCCAAATGTTTGGGGTTGTCTAAGGAAATATCACTTGAACAAAATTAAGTCAACATTTTGTCTCTAGGTTTCCATGCTGTGGTGGACAGCACTACTATCACATATTGACCCAATTTTTTTAGAAAAATAACTTGCAGCAGTATAGTTTCAACTGGTCATTTCAGGGCCCTAATATTCAGCAAAGTTTGACAGGTACGTTTTCATTAGTGATAACTCTGAGAAGCCAGACAGAATTTTCTCACGGCAATTTAATGCAAAAACTTTCTTACAAAAACAGGTCTGGATATTCAGAACACACAAATTTGCCAGAAGCTTACACACACCCTATGCTCCCATTCGAGTATTAGCAGAATAAATAAACTTTATATGTAACTTAACTGCAGCATCTCTGGAAATTATTTTCCTTTGCTGACTTAAGATCATTTTGTATTTGAGTGGCACACTGAGTTATTCAAATACCGATCAATTTATTGGTAGCCGAGTATGCTGAGACATGTGGAGTGTGTACTTGAGAAAGTACCTGCTTATAACCTATCATTAATGATTTGAAATAGTCTATTGCTACCTGTTGGATACCAAAAGAAGCCACAGGGCAAGCTACCCTGATATTGTAACCTTTTGAATCTTGTGTTTAAATAATTTTCGCTAAATAGATGTTTGTGGCATGTGTAGCTGTAGATACACATGCTGTGCATACGTCCGTCATCTAGTGTTGGACTTGGACGTGTACGGCTTTTTTTTCCTTCAAAGGAAGTCTTTTTGGGTCATGGGGTCTAGTGACTCAACCTATTGGTGGTAATGCGCATGGGCATCAACTCCATTGTTAGATTGTTTTTCCTCTGCTGTTGGGTTCAGAAGTGTTGTTCACAGCTCCAGGTCGACACTTCTTGGTGATCTCGCTGTGCCCTTGGACCCATCCTACAAACAATCCTGGGTTCTCATCTGTTTTCACCACCGCATACCTCTGACTTCATGCCGATCTAACACCCTCGACTCCCAACCGCTCAGGTTGAGAATGTTGCCGTGATGGGTAAGAGCTTTATTCCAATTCTGTCCTAGTTGTTGGGCCAAGAATCCGAGATCCAGCTTCCAAGATGTCTGCAACCTCTGTTCGACCTGCCCTGCATTCTGCAACAAGAAAACTCTTTGGAACCAACACACCTGTCTTATTGCCTCCGCCGCCATGACGCGTAAACTGGAGGAGACTCCAGACGTCTTTGGCGAACAGGAGGAGTCTGATGTCGAAGAGGTAGTTGCTCCAGGCGTAGCAATATAAGCGTCCTTATCACCTGAAAGCATTTGTTCCAAAGCAGATGTCTAGTCCAAGGAGCCTCCGCCAGCCCAGCGCACTCAGAAGTTCACAGTGGATGTTACCATAACTCACTACCCAGAGGCACAAACCTCTAGCTACCAGGTTGCTTATGAAATCCCAAATTTCTTCATATGGTGGTCTCCAGTTTAAACCTTAATCAGATGATTGACCTGCCAGTATTCTTTCTGCAACCACAATCTGTAGCAGAACGCGCTCTGCATACTCTTGATGTCAAAAGAGCACTAACGTACTATATTGATGGATCAAAACCATTTTGAAAGACCCAACAACCGTTTGTGTCTTACTCCAAGCCTCGCAAGGGGTGTGCTCTTTTCAAAGCAGACATAGTGTGTTGGTTAGTCAAATGTATACAGACTTGTTTTGCCAAAGCTAAGAAAACCCTTCCTGCCCCGCCTAGACCTCATTCCACTTGTAAGAAAGGGGCTTCCATGGCTTTCTTGGGTTACCTACCATTAGCTGGCAAAGCAGCTACCTGGTCTAGCGCACATACCTTCACTAAACATTACTGTGTGGACGTTCTGGCCAGACTGCAAGCTAGAGTTGGTCAGGCTGTCCTACGTACACTTTTCCAGTCTTCTGCAATATCCTCTGGCTAAGCCGCCGCTTTTAGGAGGACTGCTTTACAGTCTATGCACAGTATGTGGATCTACTGCTACACATGCCACAAACTGAAAATGCTACCCTGTAAACATCTGTTCGTGGCATGTAGTGCTGTAGATTCACATGTGTCCACCCGGTTGCCTGAGGTTGTTGCAGATTCTATTCTTTTCCTGTCATTTTTATTTAATTTTCTTGGCATGGTCGTCTTTATTGTATTCTCTTTGCTCCATCTTCAGTCTTGCCCGCCATGCGGGAAAAACAATTAACATTGTAGTCAACGCCATTGTGCAATACCACTAAGAGGTGGAGTTGTACACGTCTGAGACCAATATGCACAGCATGTGAATCTACAGTACTACATGCCACAAGCAGATGCTTACAGGGTAGTTAACATCTTCCATCGGCCATGCTGCAAGGCGACCATCTCCAGACTGATAAGTAACTGTGGGGTGAGCGATTTACCAAGATAAAACTATGTTCACCATTGGAGGGGCATAAAGCATGTTTATCCCCTGTAACCTAGGAAACTGATGAACAAATCAGAGAAAACATTGGTTTGTTATGGAGTACTGGTTTGAAATGGACAGAAGCATGTAATTTGTTTCACACTAGAAGTCTCACATCTCTCCTCACCCCTTGGAGAGCTAATTTATAGAAGGGGATTATGTACATGTGTAGCTTTTGGGAGGTCTTGTATTGCTTATTGTTGTAGCAGTAAACGTTTTGTCACCATTGTTACCTGTAGGTGGTCTCCAGCTCCTCATGTTAGAGGCTTCATGTCACCCTTTCCACCAAAATATCTACTTTCACATAATTCTCCCAGTAGAAACTGTCATTCTTTGATCTTCAGGGGAGTCTCTTACTCCTAACTAGTCTCACAATAAACACTTCCTGCCATTGGTTACTCCTTTGTGGGGGTCCTGCCTATCTCCTACTTTGGTAAGGTGAGAGTTGGATATGAAAGTTATTTTCTCTTTTCAGGTGTGAAGCTGTAAAAGTTCAGCGCCCAGAGGCTGAGTCTCCAGAGCGTGAGAAAACATTGCGCACTTTCTGCACACAGCACACTGACTTGCAGAGAATGATGGCCATTTACAAAGGTAATTTAAAGGAAATCTTTCAATATTCTCTCTCAGATCAATGTTATGAGTGAGTTAATAAAATACCGATACTAGAAGCTCAAGCCATTGTCATGGAACTGGATAAACTTAACCTATCTATCCAGGCTCTACAGAATTCTGTATAACCTTCTGGATCCATGGTTGTGTGGTCTGGACTTTGATATAAAGCTGCCCAGATATTATGTGTCTGGTTAATGTGTGTGCAAATAATTGAGGTTCGGCCGCCGCCAGCTGCTTGTGAACTCTACCCCTTTTTACTAATGTTATTTTCTTATCATAGAACTTTAGCACTAGGGGTCTCATTAAGAGTCCCTCTGTTGTTCTGATGTGGTCACTAACGAAAATTCAGCATTGAAAGATCAGTTCGTCACTAATAATTGAATTTTCCTGTGTGCATCTAAGGACCTTGGAACACTTTCCAAATATAAATATTTCTGAAATGTGAAAATCCTTTTTATTTTTGTGTGAAAGACATACTACATATTTCGAAATAAATAAAAGGACCTATACAAGAACTGTGTAGCGTCACCTTTTGATGCTGCTAGGTGCCTACGGTCTAGATGACAAAAGTTGTTGAGAAAGGCGGCTAGATAGGCTGTCTCAGTAAAGCGGCTAAAATGGAAACACAGCTCTTTAAAGAGCAAGTTGCTTCCATCTCACATGATGACTTTTACTGACAGGTGCTTCAAAAGCTCATTTCTTTTGAAAAGCAAAGATGGATCCCCACCAATCAGTAGTTTAAAGATACTTTGTACCAGTCAAAGCACTTGATATAAAAAGACCAGACTCGCAAAAAAAATCTTGTTGTTGAAAATTGTTTCTATACGAAATATACTGCAGATCCAAATAAAAGTTGATGAGATTCCATCCTTCCAGGTCCAAAGAAAAGGTCCACAGAAAGCAACTGCCAAAAGATATCAACTCTAGTGCAGAGCACTATCGAGTTTGAAAGGGGGAAGAAAAACCCTCAGCGTCAACATACCCAAAAAACAGAAGACCACAAACCACAGGGGGATCCAAAGGCAAATAGGATGACGCAACTCTTGATGCTTAAATAGCATATCTGGTGAAGAAACTCAGTTTTGAGGAAGCTAATAGGACTCCAAAGCAATTGGGTAAAAAAGGCCTAGAGAAGACACTGAAATTCAGAAACATGAAAGAAAAGATTATATCCCCGCCGCCTGCAGTTTCAGGATCAGCTAGAAAGAGACAGTCTCGCGTACAGAAGTACATCTTAATTCAGCAGAAACAAAGGTGCACAGTTACCCAAGTAGACCTTTGCCCCAGATGACATGTCACTGTCATTGTGTTATCAAGAGAGCTACAGGCACGGATGAAGTCCAAATAGTTGCAGAGCTGGAAGAATCCATCTTCTTATTTCAGACATAAAGTGCACAGCACAAAAATATCAATATTTTCCAATGCTGCCAGTGATGATTCTGAAGGATAGAGAGTATTGCTAAAGCTAGCCACAGCTAAATGAAATCAAAAATTTAGAAAAAATATAGCTCAGTACAGGATCCAAAATATATTAGGATACACAGGGAGACCGATTCTCTAATGGCTGCAAAAGCAAGGAAAAATGGACAATCAAGAGCCACTGCCAGAAAACTATAACATAGGATTAGATGCAGTGGGGAGGAAAATGAGAACAGCAGCAGCCAGTCAATGGCATATAGCAACTTCTTATGCCATTTTACGTAGATATGGACATTAGCAGGAGGTTGAGGTCACAGAAGATGTGCAAAAGAGAGGGAATACATTGCTGAGGTAAAAAAATATTAACAAACCCTACTTAGAATTAAGAGCGACCCCTGACCTTGACTGGTAGGTCGCTCCCCCACCACACAGCTCCGTCTGTGTGCCCTGCTGCTGCCCCTGATTGTGCTCGTTTTTCCTTTCTGTGCCCCCTTGCTGCCCCTGATTGTGCTCGTTTTTTCCTTTCTGTGCCCCCCTTGCTGCCCCTGATTGTGCTCGTTTTTTCCTTTCTGTGCCCCCTTGCTGCCCCTGATTGTGCTCGTTTTTTCCTTTCTGTGCCCCCCTTGCTGCCCCTGATTGTGCTCGTTTTTCCTTTCTGTGCCCCCCTTGCTGCCCCTGATTGTGCTCTGTTTTTCCTTTCTGTGCCCCCTTGCTGCCCCTCATTGTGCTCGTTTTTTCCTTTCTGTGCCCCCTTGCTGCCCCTGATTGTGCTCGTTTTTTCCTTTCTGTGCCCCCTTGCTGCCCCTGATTGTGCTCGTTTTTCCTTTCTGTGCCCCCTTGCTGCCCCTCACTGCGCTAGTTTTTTCCTTTCTGTGCCCCCTTGCTGCCCCTGATTGTGCTCGTTTTTTCCTTTCTGTGCCCCCTTGATGCCCTGATTGTGCTCGTTTTCCCTTCTGTGCCTGTTTCCCGCTGCTGCGCCCCTGCGGCCCCGCCCCCTCACTGCCCATTCGCTGCCCCATTCCCTGCTCCTCCCTCCCACCTCCCCATTTATGGCGGCCGCGCAGCGGACGTGCGCAGCGGGCGCGCCGGGACCGCGCCCAGCGCCAGACCCCCCGCACCCGCCACATCAACAGACGCCGATACGACGCCAGCACCCTCCACGCACTCAACCCCGGAAAAGATCACGCCTGCTACCAGGCCACCCCGAAGCGCACCCAAGGGCCCTTCACCTGCCGGAACTGCAGCTTCGCCAGCACCCGCCCCGCCAAACCACCGCCCAGGAAAGAACCCAACTACCTCAGATGCATCCTCCTCAACACCCGCTCCGCCCGCAAACACGCCATCGAACTCTGGGACCTTCTCGACTCAACCTCCCCAGACGTCGCATTCCTGACGGAGACCTGGCTGAATCCCGCTTCAGCCCCCGACATCGCCATTGCCATCCCGGACGGATACAAGATCACCCGCAGGGACCGCACCAACGGAGTCTGAGGAGGCATCGCCATCGTCCACAGGAACACCCTCAGTCTCAACCAACACCGACGACACCCTCAGCACCGCCGAACACATGCACTTCCAGATCCACACCGATCCCAACACCACCCTCAGAGGAACCCTCATCTACAGACCCCCCGGACCCCGACCACAGTTCAGCGATTCCATCGCTGACTTCGTCAGCACACACGCTATCGCCTCCACGGACTACATCCTCCTCGGGGACCTGAACTTCCACCTCGAGAACAACAAGGACACCAACTCCACCACCCTGATCGACAACCTCGCCACCCTCGGACTCAGACAGCTCGTGACTACACCCACCGACGCCGCCGGCCACACGCTCGACTCCATCTTTTCCGCAAGCCCACACGTCTCCTTCAACCACACCTCCGAACCCCACTGGACTGACCACCACTGCATCCACTTCACCTACAGGAAGCCCACCACGCACCACCGCACCGAACAAATGCCTCGCCGCTGCTGGAGCAGAGTCACGGAAGACCAGCTAACCACAACCCTCGCCCTGAGCCCACCCGCCGAACCCTCCGACCCCGACACCGCCGCCCGCAACCTCAGACAGTGGATCGACGACTGCGCCAACACCCTCGCCCCGCTCAAGAATCCGCCCAACAGCCACACCAGCAAGAAAGCCACCTGGTTCACCGAAGACCTCCAGGCCTCCAAACGAACATGCCGAAAACTGGAGAAGATCTGGCTCCACGAACGGACAGCGGACAGCTACGCCGCCCACAAGAGCGCCACCCGCAGTCACCATCACCTCATCAGATCCGCCAAAAGGGCCTCACTCAAAGACCGCCTAGACAACAACGCACACAACAGCAAAGAGCTCTTCAACATCGTGAAGGAACTCTCCAACCCCAGCTCCAACACCAACGACATCCAGCCGTCGCGAGACCTGTGCGACTCACTGGCCACCTTCTTCCACCGCAAAATCGCCGACATCCACGACAGCTTCAACACCACGACCGCCCCGGCAACCACCGAGACCACTGCCCCCACAACCACCAACCGCCTGCTCTCCTGGACCAACATCAACGACGAGGACACCAGCGAGATCATGAACACCATCCACTCCGGTTCACCGCTAGACCCGTGCCCTCACCACATCTTCAACAAAGCCAGTACAGCCATCGCGCCCCATCTCCGGAAAATAATCAACATCTCCTTCGAGACAGCAACCTTCCCGGAAAGCTGGAAGCACGCCGAGATCACCGCCTTACTCAAGAAACCCAAGGCAGACCCCAAGGACCTCAAGAACTTCCGACCCATCTCTCTGCTCCCGTTCCCCGCGAAGGTCACCGAGAAAATCGTCAACAAACTGACCCGCTACCTCGAGGAGAACAACATCCTGGACCCTTCCCAGTCCGGCTTCCGCAGCAACCACAGCACCGAAACCGCCCTCATCGCCGCCACCGATGACATCAGGACCCTGCTAGACAACGGAGAAACAGCAGCCCTCATCCTCCTGGACCTATCAGCCGCCTTCGACACGGTCTGCCACCACACACTACGAACACGCCTTCACGACGCCGGGATCCAAGAGAAGGCCCTGGACTGGACCACATCCCTCCTTTCCGGCAGAACACAAAGCGTCCGCCTCGCCCCTTCCGATCCAAGGCCACCAAGATCATCTGCGGCGTACCCCAAGGCTCCTCCCTCAGCCCAACGCTGTTCAACATCTACATGGCACCCCTCGCCCACGTCGCCCGACAGCACAACCTCAACATCATCTCCTACGCCGACGACACCCAGCTGATCCTCTCCCTCACCAAAGACCCTCACACCGCCAAAGCCCACCTCCACGAAGGAATGAAGGCCGTCGCCGAATGGATGAGGACCAGCCGCCTGAAGCTGAACTCGGACAAGACGGAGGTCCTCATCCTTGGTTCCAACCCTTCAGCCTGGGACGACTCCTGGTGGCCAACATCACTGGGAACAGCCCCGCCACCCACCGACCACGTACGCAACCTAGGGGTCATCCTCGACCCCACCCTCTCCATGACTAAGCAGGTCAACGCCGTTTCCTCATCCTGCTTCAACATCCTCCGAATGCTCCGCAGGATCTTCAAGTGGATCCCCACCGAAACAAGAAAAACAGTCACCCAGGCGCTCGTCACCAGCAGGCTGGACTACGGAAATGCCCTCTACGCAGGAACAACGGCTAAGCTCCTGAGACGGCTGCAACGCATCCAGAACGCCTCTGCACGTCTTATCCTCGACATCCCCCGACGCAGCCACATCACACCCCACCTGAGAGACCTGCACTGGCTCCCTGTCAACAAGAGGATAACCTTCAAGCTCCTCACCCACGCACACAAAGCACTCCACAACTCCGGACCAGCCTACCTCAACAGACGACTCAGCTTCTACACCCCCACCCGCCAGCTCCGCTCGACCAGCCTCGCCCTCGCCACAGTCCCCCGCATCCGGAAACGACCGCCGGCGGCAGATCCTTCTCCCACCTCGCCGCCAAGACCTGGAACACCCTCCCCACCAACCTCCGACAGACCCAAGACCTACTGGCCTTCAGAAGACTCCTCAAGACCTGGCTCTTCGATCAGTAGCAGCACCACCCCCCTCTTCCCCCAGCGCCTTGAGACCCTCGCGGGTATGTAGTGCGCTTTATAAGTGACATGATTGATTGATTGATTGAATTCTGCCGACACAGCCAACAGGCAACGAACAACCAGGAGAGTGCTAAGGAAACATGCACGGCTGTGCATGTCCGTATTTGCCAGAATTGCTAGCTAACATTATTGGGGAATATCTCCTCGGGTAGATGAGTCCCTAGAACAAATTTAAAAAAGCAGATGAAACTATATGAGCAATACTAGAGGTAATGGGAACATTTTGAGATCTAATTAATTAACTCGAATATATGCCATCAGATAGTTGATAATATGTGAATAAAGTCATTTTTGAAAATGTTAGTTTCTCAGCCATATAGTGATAATTGGATGAGTGACTGTTTTGCTTGGGTAAAAAGGAAAGGTTGCTAGGGATATTGCTCAAATAGTGGTTTGTGCCCTGCCCTAGGAACCTGATCTGCAGCAGGGGGTCCTTTTTTTGAATGTACGATTTGCAAATGAGAGCATTTTTTCAAAAGAGGGACTTCCTCCGATCTTAGGGTTCAAGAAAGAAAACCTTAGAAGGCAGCTCTTTTCATCAAACTATTTCTTGGCAGCAGACTATGCTTCTAAAATAGACTTTCTGAGGTAAATGCAAAAGTAGAGACCACGCCCCAAGAGGCTCAACCCTCAAGCATAAATGATTCCTCCGGCATCATAGGATTTTCATTTGCACTTATAAACCTTAGACTATTCACGTTTTGCGTGAGATCACCCTTTAACACCTTTTTTACTAGAGAGTAGTGGGAGCTATCCATGGAAATATATGTTTCCTCACTGTGGATTATAAGCTTTCAGAATGCCTATTTTCTAACTGCACTGGAACATCTGAAGTGCAAAACTGCATGAACTGTGTGCACATGAAGGGACAATTTCGGCCTAGTAGGCTTACATTGAGAATAGTGAAAAAGAGTCCTGCCTCTTTAGGGCTCTGGAAGGTTCCCTTACACGCAGTGCATTGTACGGACAGTTGCCCCCCCAAGTCAGTTCTTTTTTTTTCCTGTTTGTGAGAAGGATTTCAGAACACTCCAGAGGCTTCACTCAAAAAATGTTCAATCCATCCTGCATCAAGTGCAGCAATTTCTACTTTTTGCGAAGGATCCACCATGTAGAAGAAAATCAGCAGTCGCATATTCACACAAGTTGTGTGTCTGACATCCAGACTCATTATGTTCAGGAATGTGACATTTGAGGTTATATTAAAAAAAAAAAAAAAAATTCTTAGGAAGGTATAAGACTAAAGGGCATGATTCACCACTTGAGGGTGAAAGAAGAGAAAAGAAAGAAGAGAAGATCACAAATCCGCACACTAAGTCGGTATTCATGTAGCAGTTTACAGATATTCATACTTTCGGTTTGGTGTGTACAAGCCTGGTATATGCAATTAAGGTGGAACCCAGCCGAAGTATTTAAGCAGTGCGAACAGGTAGTTTCTATTAAAGGAATCCAAAGCTTTTCCCAAATCCTGTAATGCTGGGTTGATCTATGTAAAAAGAACAATTGATGGACAGAATGCAGAACAATGTCATACATTCACCCAGTACAGAGATCTGGGCCTAAATCCATTGTTTTTTGGCTCCCCATGCCATTCCAGTTTGTACCCAGCCATATGCAAATCAGTCTTGACCCTGCGCCCAATGGGAACAGTCCAGCCCGAACTGCCAGGCCAGGTCCTCCCTGCACTGGAAACAAGTATCCTAGGACCGGTTTCGGGGTTTCACCCGATATAGCTGTGTCTGAACTAGGGTGGCGAAGTGAGCTAAAGAACAATGATGGATTCAACCCAGATCTGTGACTGGAGGTGTGTGTCTGGAAAGTTTCAGCGCTCCGTCCATCATCTCCTTGTGTTTGCTGGGTTGATCTATGTAGCATAACTCCTTGATCAGAGTAAATTCCCTAAGTTTTTTGTCACTACCTTGTCTTCCACGCTAAGTAAGAAGATAGGGCAAGATGAGACTCACCTGTCCACCAGTTTACTGGCCTGTGAATACAGACTATTATTGACTCTCTTACATCATCTGACAGCCCAGTTTCTTTGGCAGCTCGAATTATTTCCAGTTAGGGTGGAGCAAGGCTAGATGCATTTGCTTTATAAAATTTATTTCATTCCTGGAGTCTTGCTAGACTGCACGAGCCCTACTGCCTCTGGGATTTCCTCTATAGTGATCTCGCTATTCAGATTCTTACTCTTGATTTTTAGGTCGAGCCTAGTGCAGCGCGCATGCGCTGCTCTAGGAAAACGACTTCTTGGAATCGCTCTGGGCTTTCCACACGCTCATGCGTGTTTTTTTTTGTTGCATTATTTTAACTGGTCTTTGCGTGTGTCTTTCTAAAAAAGACATCACGCAATTGGGTAAAGGCATCTGCATGTATCCGCCCACGGCCTACGGCTTGCGGTTACGAGCAGGGGCGCGCTGTGTGCCATCTGTTCGGTTTAGGATTTCAAAGGCGTCGCGTTCACTTTGTGGCCGCGGCAGCGCGGCCGGGCACTGTTTTCTGTAAATAGCGCTTGTTTCACGTTTGACACCAGGGCAGGGAGCAAGCGAGTGTTACGGTGGTGTGCGTTTATACTAGATTAATCAGTATAACGGCATGTTTGCACGGACAACCTGGCCCCAAAATGTTACTTCTCTGATCAGTCTAAGTGTTGCAGCATTTACCTGACCTCAGTGTGCAGTGCATCACTCCGCACGTGATCTGTTCAAGCTTTACTCGACAGGTAACCGCGGACGCGTGAATGCATCACTATGTTCAGACAGGTTGAGTGCGCGTGTGAATCGCTGTACTCGGACAGATAGCAGTGAACGGATGTGCGCATCTCTGTGTTCAGACGGGTAAAGATGCACGTCTGTGACCCCACGCCCCATCCCCTCAAACAGATCGTTAATTCCGAACGGCTGCCCTATTTGTACTTCTAAGTGCACCTCGGGATTGGCCTGTAAACTCAGTGGTTGTCTGGTTGCAAACCCATCCAAGCTGTTTACGGCTGGCAGTTGCGATCTCACCGCGGCCCTGAGGTCCTGGTCGCGGTCCAGAGATGCGGGGTGGCGGTTCTTAGTGACTGCGCAGCACTGTACATCCGAAGCCAGAGCAAGAAGTGCCACACGTCTCCAGCTCTGAGGCTTCCATTAATCACTAAAACACGTGGGGTCACGGAAGCAGCACTGGGCCTTCTCGAGAGCGTCTGTGTGCACGAGATAGACCTCTACGATCCGCAACGGGGGTCCGCCACCAGGCACCCCAGGACCGCTACCAGGCACCTCGGGCCGCTAACCTGCAGGCACCCCAGGGCCGCTACCAGGCACCTCGGGGCCACCAACCTGCAGGCACCCCAGGGCCACTACCAGGCACCTCGGGCCACCAACCTGCAGGCACCCCAGGGCTGCTACCAGGCACCTCGGGCCGCTAACCTACAGCTAGGGCCGCCACCAGGCACCTCGGGCCGCCACCAGGCACCCCAGGGCAGGCACCTCGGGGTTGAAGTGCACGTGTGAATCACTGTACTCGGACAGATAGCAGTGCACGGATGTGCGCATCGCCGTGTTCGGACGGGTTAAGATGGTTTAAGTTGTACTAGGGTACCCTGCTGGAAAACCAGCCTCACTCTTCAAAAATGTTTTGTTCTCAATTTACTTCAGTGGGATCACCCTCCTAAACATCTGGTCTCGCTCTCGTTCCTGAGACACCTGGTTGACAAGTATGTATTCACCCCATGCTCTCCTGTCTTGAGGTGTCATAACGCCGCATTCACCTCACACTCCCCTGCTTTGAAGTGTCACACCACCTCATTCACTTCGCACTCTCTGATGTGTTTTAACTAAGCCTGAGCGTAGTTCGCGAAGTAGCGCTACGCGAAGCTACGCAAAGTGCAGTTCGCACTACGCGAGCTACGCGTAGCACTACGCGAACTGCGTAGTGCACTGTTCGCAATGATTGCACAGTGCCGGATGCTTGTCCGCACTGTGCAATCATTGAAAACGGCATCTTGCACAGTGCGAGCTGTCTTTTACTGCCGCTCGAGTAGAGTTTTACTCGAGCGGCAGCTTTCTCAACGCGCACTGGTAGTTTCTCGTCGCGAGCATACGCGACCACTCGCAATGAGAAACCTGACCTCCCCGCGTTGAGAATCTCGCCGGGAGGTTTATTTTCCACGCTCGCGATCGGCAACTTGATGTTGCTGATCGCGAACAAGGAAAAAGTCTCGCCGGGATGTCATTTTGCTTGCTCGCGGTCGCCAACTTGACGTTGAGGACCGCGAGCAAGCAAAAAATGACCGCTACGCGTGTTTGCACTGTGCTACGTGCAATTTGCGTTGTGCGAAGTAGCGCAAACTACGCGAGCGTAGCGTAGTGCTTTGCCCAGGGTTAGTTTTAACGCCGTATTCACCTCACAATATACTGTCTTGTGGTGTAACAGGACCTTATTCACCCCAGCCCCACATATCCCGAGTTGTCAGAAAGCCTCATTCACCTCACTCTCTCCCGAAGAGTGACACCACGTCACTCACTCCACCCAACGATGACTGTGGGAGAGGGAACCCCCGGGACTCGCAGTCATAGATCGGCGTTGTGCTCTCTCACACTCCACCACTCCACGGGGTGGGGTTGGAGGACTTCTCCATTCTGAACACGCCCGGCCATCCCACGCAATGTGCGCAAACCTACTGGTTGAAATGAACAGTGACTGCAAGGGCCATAGTCCAGTGACCGACTGTACCAATGAGGACCACGATGAGGACAGCATAATGCGGGCGTCGGTCTAGAGGGGCGAAGTAGTGAGCAACTATAAACTGAACTTTCTGCCTCAAACGATCACAAGTAGCTAACATGCATACAAACGGTGTTTGTTGTAGGGGATATAGAGCGTCAATTGCGGGCACATAAGCGCACCTTTCATGTCACTGATCTGAATAATTGGTGCCAGGTTTAAATCCCTGTGCAACTGAATTTCCTTTAACGTACTGGCGTTGATAAAATGAGTCCCGTTTCGATGGATCATAAAGGCACTTTTAAAACGCATAAATACATCCAATTCGTTGTGCTTGTTCTACAAATAGGATATCTATCTGTCTGTCTACTGTCTGTCTATCTATCCTGTTAATCTTTTTCTTTCCCTCCGTCTGTCCCTGCCCTTCAGCCTTCCCGCCCATCCAGAGCACATCTATCTAATCGTCCATCATTTTACCACTCTGTCTGCCAACCTGTCTATTCATCTACCTATCAGTCTGCCCCTACATCTGCCCGTCTTAGTCCCTGTCCACCCAACTAACCGATAAACCAACCACCCCTCCTTCCGCATACCTGTCTATCCATCCTTCCCCCTGTCTGTGTATCAATCCTTCCAGGCCTCTGTCTCTCTCTCCAGTGAGGGGTACGCCAGTGGAATGTCTTTGCCTCTCCCAGTGTACTAGACTATCGCCACATGGCACATGCCAAGACAGCTGAACGCCTCTCATGCCCTTGGAATGGCAGAGTTTCACAGGAAAGGCAGCGCATTGATGTTTACACTGTTGGTTGCATTTACTCATTGCCCCTCCGAACAAGGGCACTGTGTATATCTCTGACCGCAGATCTCTAACAAGGTTTCAACTATTGGCTTAGGCGTACTCGCTGCAGGAATGAGTACTCAAAGGCTTCCGGCTGTCCTGGCTACGTGAAGTTAACGTGCCTCACCGGAAGTGGCGGCCTGCAAGCGCAACAACCTAGACAGGCGGCAACATTAAGTAGACTGCATCTGCCTGGAGGTGAAAGCGGTACCTCTCCAGGGCATGCTTGCCCAACGACGTGGGTGAAACCGGGTCAGAGCCATGGCAGATTTGTAGGATAGACCCATAAGGTAAAATTCTTTATTGTAAGGACATCAATTTAAAAAACAGTCAAATGTATGTTACTTGACTTATTCAAACCAATAACCATAAAATGCCATGCTGTATTGTGCATCACCCCTTTCGAGCCGTACCCTCCCTCTCCCGGGCGCACTGCTTTCTGCTGTCGAGACATTTTCTCGTCAAAATTGCGCAAAACACGGCTAAGGAAGGGGGAATGCGTGGCTCTAAGTTTTACAAACTTCTACTGATATTTGCGGGTAATTTAAAGAACTACGCGGTATTATGAGCTGATCCCAAGTGCGCGTGCTACCTGGGTGAAGAGCACCATATGATGAGGAGAAAAGGGACTTTCTTCAGTTCAGCTTTTGGGGCTCGCAGGTTGTGAGAACTTCTAGCATGTGCACATAGGTGTCAGTTCATCGGCCTATTGCGTGTTGATCCTTTGGAGCACTAGATATCAAACTCTTCACTAGGCGCTGCAGTCTCACGAGGCCTACATTACGCTGTCAACTTTTCATGCATCAAAATACAACTCATCCTAATTTCAAGGTGGTGTCGGGGGTCACAGTTGCAATCTTACTCTAATATCAACTTATGGGCTTTGGGGTTCAACAAAAATTAAATCGGCTTTTCTCACAGGGCCTGCCTACAGTTACATACGAGCGCACGTAGCCCTATGACGCAGAAAGATGCAGCAACTGTTAATAGCGCTGAATGTAATAAGCATCGAAAGGCTTCAGACCCCCTGCATTCACGGCATTTTGAACTATGACCTATAACTGTGCACAACAGAAAGTGGTATCTTAATAAAGACGTAACCCTTTCCACTCTGTCAAAAGTGCTTAACTTAATCCACAGGTTCGAGTTTATACAGTAACAGCTCTTTTCTGCAATCAACACGTCCACGTATAATCATTCCTGAGATGGAAAATGCCCCCTTTTTCAGGATATAGGATTAAGATGTTGAGTGAAAGACGACTGGCACGCAACAAGGGCTCAGCCGGGCGCACAGAAAGCTTCTATTGCAATACCACTTTTCTAGAAAGATATGACACCACAACGTAAAAGCGCTTCTCAACCTTCTATCATTACAGATGTCAGTCAGTCAGTCAGTCACCGTTTTATTTTGGTTGTATGAACCATAAAAGTGCACAATATAGAAATTAAAAACGATATACAAATAACCGTGCAAATGTATAAGTGAATTGCAATCATAAAACAACCATTAACAATAATGTGCGACGAAGTTGAGACAAAACCAGAGGAACAAAAAACCTCAAAATAGTCCATAAAGAAGGACTCGTAAAGGGTCTATTATGTCACTCGCGATGTCTTAACAATTTGCAGAGGAGGCTCCTCCACTCAGGTGGAAGAGCGTCACCTCCATGGGTGGGTGGGAGCCTGGAAGGAGGGGAGCTGGGGGGTGGAGATTAGGAGAGCAGCAAGAGTGATGCACAAAGTGTCACTACTTCTCATCCCAACCCTCACACAGTGCTTAATTTGAGCAGGTGCTTTCCGGTGCTTAGCACTGGCACTTTGTTTACAGGGCCGGGACTACAGGTTTTTTCTCCAGTTGGTGGTGGTTCCAAACTGAAAATAAAATAAAAGATGTAACTCATTGGATGAATCACCTGGCATATAGTAGCAGGCAGCCTTTTACTTCCTAAAAGGGACGGGGAGGACTACTTTCCATGATTGCATTAGGCTCATGTCACCCTTACTACACTACTGGAATGATTAATATAGAGCATTTCATCGAAAGTGCGGGATAGCTCGGAGAGTAAAGGCTTCGCTGCTTTAATCTGTATGCAGTCTGTATGTCAAAGGCTAGACTTCTAGCACGTCTGAATCGCGTTTCATTTTTCTAAACATAAACAAAAAGTGTTGCCCCTGGTTATATTATCGTCCGAGGCCGGGTACATAATGCATAAATAACTGGTGCACTGCAAGTATACATCGACCAGCACAGAGAAACAACCCAGGCATTCAAACGCGGCGGGCTTCTGAAGAAAATGTGAGCCCCGGCACCTATTCTTTTACAAATTAAGCACTGCCCTCACAGCCATTTGTATATACTTGTTTATGGCAGTGTAGAGAGGAGGAAGGTGCTTTCCAGTACATGACAAAGGAGAGCTGGCGTTGCTCTTGAAAGCAGGCACTCTTCTCGTCACTCACTTGCTAACGATGCTGATAAGCGCATTTATTTTACTCGGGTATGGTAACGTGCAAAGTCCTGCGCCGACTCAGGGAAAAACACACTCCAGACCGGCTAAGATATGAAATGAAAGTCGGTGGTTCAACTTCATTTTTCCCAATAATTGCACGTTGTTTTGTAGTAATCTCAGTATTTACGATGACAGCGTTAAAAGTGAAAACGTGTTCGCTTTTCTGCTTAAATACAACACATGGGTGAAAAATGCACAATGTCCTGTACTGAGTAGACAACGCTGCTCTACAACATGGCTCAAAGACATTGGCTGAGGCAATAGTTCATGCTAAACACTTATAAGGTCCCAAAGGCGAGACCTATTGGCTATGCCAATGCTTGTTTGTAATGGCAGTAGCAGAAGTGTAAATATATACCTTTGGAGATTTTATATGGGGACAGTATGGCTTCGTTGGTATTATTTATTGTAAAATAGTGCAAATTCCTTGGCTGCTGTATCGGGAGTCTGTGTTTGGGCTTCTTCCACAGCGATACTAAATACTCTTAGGGACTGATCCTGTTCCTTGCTCAGAAAATACATCAACCAATCAATCAAGCATTTGTAAAGAGCGGCAAATCCCCCGTGAGGGTCTCGAAGCAGCTGTTTTAACTGTTGTCTCTAGTTTGTAAACCCTATTTTGCGAGGCAGGCCTTCGGGTCTTCACCGACGCGGAGTCTACTGTAATGCACTTTAGCTGTAGTATTTCTGTGACTGTTTCTCCTCATCTGTTTCAAGGTGTAGGATTTTTGCCTCTGCTTGCTAAAGCTCCTGCATTTTCCTTTTCTTAAGGAATGCGATGAACCTTATCACCCTCCCCCTTATCACAGGCTTATACTCCCACAATACCAAAGAGGGCCCCACGCAGCCAGAATGTAGTTGAAAGTAGTCCACATTCTGGACTCAAGGGGCGGGTCTGGATTTAGTAGCCATCTAGTACTGAATCTCCACATTCCCCGTCTCTTCTACTTTCCCAACGTGATGTCGATCCTATCGGGCATGGTCGGAGAGGCCTCTCGCATATACATCTCTTGTCATTACTGTAGGAGCCTCAATTTGTGCGACAAAAAATAATATGGGAGAATGATTTGTTGGGATCAAGAGAAGAAAGTGTAGCTTTCTTACTGGATGTGCTGCTTGTGCCTTATATCACATAAAGAGTAGGCTGCGGCAAAACTCCCCAAACCAGTCGAGTTCGATCCCCAGGAGGGGACTTGATGCTGCCATTCACAACTATTCCTAACTCTGTTGATATTTTCACCTATGTCTGTTAAGCCTTGTGATGCTTCCACAGTGTCACCAGTGTTCGAGGGGAGCCACATAGATATTTAATCAATATATAACTTTCCCTTTCACTGTGCATGATGTAGCATCCAAGTTTATTTACCCATGTGCCTAATATGTGTATTGGAAATAGTTGTTGAACATTATGGCCACACACACCCTTGAACTGCGTGTAAATCCTGCATGATGTACCTTACTAAACCCATGTCTTCCAAGGAATTCACTTGTGTTCCCTATTAAATGTATTTCCTGGAGCATGAATGTATTGAGGCCTTATTGTTTTGCAGTATATAGTACTGCTGAATGCTTAATTTTATTTAGCAACCCACGGTTCACTCGCAGCACAGTGTTAACTAACCTGTGTTATCCCTCCCCAGTAAAATTACAGTTTAGCAGTACATTCATCTAATGGTGGAACCATGTGACCTGTAGCATCTTACTACTCTATTAGAACTAAATAAAGGTGAACCTGGACTAACTACCCACACCCCTCGACCTACCACTTCTAAACATGAAGTATCTGTTGAACTAATCACCCACAGGTTCTAGAATAAATGCTATCTTACGACTTTCCCAAAACGCCAACAAACACCATGTAACTTACATTGCAGAGACGGTCCGGATTAATATACTTTGTTACCCTGTGATGGGCATGTGCATCCTGGAAGAAAGTACACTATTCATTTCATTATTCCTGTTCTTGCCTACATTGTGTTACCTTTGTTAGACAGTTTTATTTGTATATTTTTTAAAAACTACTGAGTGGAGGTTATCTTGGTAGTTCCTCATGCTCCAGATGCCACCTCTCCAAAATCTGAGCAGCCAGAGAGCTCAATAAGCCGTAGTTGTCATTGTTCAGCCATAGTTTATCTCTGTATCTGCATCTTGAGTTTCCAGAGTATCCTCCCTCTGCAGCCGCAGGGTGCAGCCACATATATTCTTATATATTGCTATTTTTGTTTGGCAAGGTTACATGATTTCCTTAGCTTCTGAACTAGTCTGGTGCAGTCTGCAAAAATGAGGGTCTTTTGCAATTTGGAGAGCACTTCTCTTTTCTCCCTGGTTATCCTTAATATTACGTTGCAATCTCTGTAATTCAGATATCTAGTGATCAGAGGATGTGTGGAGCCCCAGCATGGAGAGGCCGATGTGCTATGTCAATGAGGAAACGAGCAGAAGGCTTGTCATTTGGTAGGATATGTTTCAGTGCCATGCTTCTAGACAGGTCTCCGGGATGGGGTCCTCCGCTTCTTCTGGTAAGCCTACGGTCCTTAGGTTGTTCAGGCAAGAATATTATTTAGTAACTTCTACCCAAGTGGTCAGTTCCTTAGATGTTTTAAGTGACCGTTCCTCAACCTCAGAAATGCAATCCTCTGCATCAGTATTTCATATATCTTGCCGCAGAAGGGTCATGTCCATCCCCATCTCACCAATCTTTACCTTTGTCGCTTGCTGCGAAGCTCGATTAGCTTGAAGGATGTGATCCATTGATAAGGCACCAAATGGCGATGTGCATCCACCGTGACTGGATTTCTTGTTGATTCTTTTGATCACTCCTGAGGAGTGTTGTCGCTCTAGTATATTTGTTTTTGCCCCGTTTCGGGCTGGGTCTGCTTTGTCTTTAGCCATGTGCTTTTACATTAACTATGCCACCAGACACCTGAGGAACTTATCCCTTTATGTGCTACAGTCATCTGGTCATATATTCCTAGAGAAGATTGTAAGCATGAAACGTGGGATGTGGAATCAGTCTCTCAAGCAGTAGGAAAGATGGCGCTGGGTTGTTCAAAGGCCTGGTGATATGTGCGCACAGTTCGCCCAGGTTTTTGGGGAGTGTTATAAAGTCAAAACCAGACCTGATCGCCTCTCTAACGGGCGGCACAAGCAGTCCACGCAAGTAGCCACACTAGGAGTTGAGGCCCACGCCTTCTGGGTGATTTGAACACATTGTTATCCAGTGCACAAATCAGTCACAGAACTACTCAGTGCACTTTACCAGCCTCAAAAGTCGATGAATAACTGCTGTTACCAACTTATATTCACATTTATTGTAATTGGATCAGTTGGCTCCAGCATAGTGAGTCTGGTAGGAGAGTTGCCTACCTTGATTCGGTCAGTCTCCCATTGAAGATGGAGGACTGAATGTGGGAATCTTGTGCTCACTCACACTGGCTCAAAGACAGAGGAGAACTGACGCATGGTGTGTGAGGGAGCAGAGAACCTAGATAGGGAGGCTGACTTCAAGTGTTTGTGTGTGTGTGTGTGTGTGTGTGTGTGTGTGTGTGAGGGTAACACTGACATCAGGAGGTGCAGAAGGAGGGTATGCTGAAATGAAACTCAGTGAGTAGAGTTTGATGTACCTCGTTTCATTTGTTTTAATCCTCCACTACTTCACAACCCTTCTTGTAGCACCTACTTGCTTGTCACGCTCACAGACTCTTCCATTTCTGAACTTCAGCCACCCGCTAACCCCTTCTTCCCTCTGCCTTTCCCCTTCCTTGACAGATGGAGAGAAGTCCTCCATATGTAATTCGCTTTGCATATAAAATTTCAGTACAATTTAGTTGAACCTATTCGTGAGAAATACTAATATGTGTTTTCTTTTGTGGCTCTAATATAGCCACTCCCTTCAGGAAAACTTCCAAAACCTTTTAGGTTTGCAAACCCCTGGGCTAGATATATTTTAGGTGTGAATCGTAAATGAGGAAATATGAAGATTAATCTTGCAAATTGGAGGAAAAGAAGTCGAAACAGTTCACTGCAACAAGAGGGGGCAAATGTGAGGAATAATGCTCACCCCTCAGTTTCTTCAGCTAGTGGAGGGTTCAAACATTCATAGTTAAGTAACAGTAACAGTTCTTGAAAACTTAATTTTAACATATTTTCTTTTTTTTTTTATAGAAACCTTCCCCATAGAACTCGGTAAGTAAAATAAAATATTAAAATCAGCTTGATGATCTCCTATTGGTGTGTGCATTTATTGACCTATATGTCTCTTTTTCCCTATTTCAGAGTGGAGACGGGCTCGTAGCTATGCAGGTAATGGAAGCTCACCCCTGGGAGAGTTCACTTCCTAAATGTTTACCTGTGCATTTTCCCAAAACATCCCATGTTCTGGTGTAGGTGTTTAAAGCAACATAACGTTGTTCACTCAGTTGAAAAGTGAAATCTGAAAGCTTGAACTTGAAATTGTTTTTTTTCTTCTGTTTTTTTCATAGTGTGGTTCCCTACTGGCTTTATACCGATTTAAATGGGGGACAAATATGTTTGCAGTGGTGGGGTGTTTCACTATTTTTGGTGGACTAGGCACAGCAGTGAATACTTGGTACTCAGGTTATCAGAGCAGGTCAAGAAGCGCGGGCTTCATGTTGGCACTGTGTTAGTGGAAACAAAAACAGCAAAGTGACAACACCAGATCTGGAAAAAAAAGGATTGGCATTGTGATCTGATTCTGTGCTGCAAAACTTTAAGGGGTGGCTTGCAACGAAAGTGGACACTGTGTGTGTGCGCCTGTGAGTGTGTTTATCATTCCATCAGAGTTTCGATGAGACTGCAGTCGATGATTTGAAGCTTTCCTTCTACAAATTATTGAACATCTGGCACTCTCATGACACGTTAGAAACACTTCTGGCGTTGTTCAACACACATTATTGTGGTTATCTCCTACTCATAAAATATATCATAGAATGAGCTCCATTGTGTATTTAAAAAAAATTTTGGAAACAAGACTTGACATACATCCAACCCATCTGATGAGGAGGGTGGGCTGTACGGTAAGTAAAAGAGGTTCAACAGGGAGCCTTGTACTTCCACAGGAGTAGAAGAACAAGTTACGTACCTTCGGTAACGATATATCTGTAAGAGACATATATTAGTTATAGATTCCTCACCTCGAATTACCCCCACGCGTCAGACTGGATCCGGAGAATTTTTCTTCAGCAGTACCCCTGCGTTTCGGTAGGTGACGTCTGTCGACTCCGCGTTCGTCGGCGTCGTGATCGCCGGAATGACGTCGCGGTATCTACTTAGACGCCAACCCTACGCGCAGACGTCAGTTCTTTACATGACATTCCACGCCAGAAGCTCAGAGCCATGCAAGACACTGACCACTGGTGCACAAAACTAGGGCCCTGAAAGGCAGTCCCTTACCCTAGAAGTCAGTTCGCAGAACGGGGAGGATGGGTGGGGCGGTGAGGAATCCATAACTAATATATGTCTCTTACAGATATATCGTTACCGAAGGTAAGTAACTTGTTCATCTGAAAGAGACTATTAGTTATGGATTCCTCACCTTAGAATAGATACCCCAGCAATACCAAACCCGGAGGTGGGTCTGCGAACTAAGTTCACACCAGAAAGTCCTGGCGAACCGAACAGCCAAAGAAGCGGTCTCTCCCGACTTGGCTGTCCAGGCAGTAATGTTTGGTGAACGTGTGCAATGAAGCCCACGTGGCTGCCTGGCAGATGTCAGGAAGAGAGACTCCACGTCCCAAAGCAGTAGTGGCTGCCGTCGCCCTGGTGGTATGGGGGCGCAGTCCCACTTTGCCAAGGAATAACAGATTTTGATGCAAAGAACGACCCATCGAGAGATGGTCCGCTTTTGCACGGCCCGACCTTCTTGGCACCCACATTGCCAACAAAGAGCTGGTCATCCACCCGGAATTGCTTTGTGCGATCCAGATAGAAGGAAAGCGCACGTTTTGGATCCAGACGGTGAAGCCTCTCCTCCTCTTTAGAAGGATGCAGGGCGGGAAGAAGGTGGGCAAAGTGATGGTCTGTCCTATGTGGAAAGAGGTAACCACTTTGGGAAGGAAAGAAGGCCTAGTGCGAAGAACAACTTTGTCCAGATGAACAGCCAGGAAAGGAGGTTTGGAAGAAAGAGCCTGAAGCTCATTCACCCTGCGAGCAGAGGTGATTGCAACCAAAAAGGCAGTTTTAAGAGTCAAAAGTCTGAGAGGACAGTTATGCAGCGGCTCGAAAGGAGCGCACATAAGGTATGTCAGAACCAGGTTCAAGTCCCACTGGGGCATTACGAAAGGAATTGGAGGAAACAAATGAGTAATGCCCTTAAGGAAGCGATTTACAATAGGAGACTTGAAAAGAGAAGGCAAGATCAGGAAGACGAAGAAAGGCTGAAATGGCCGAAAGATAGCCTTTTAAAGTGCCCAGAGCAGTGGCGGCTCCTCCAAGTGGGCGTCGGAGCGTCACCCCACTGCTTTCTCCCAGTGCGAGAAGCAGAAACGTAAAATGGTATAAATACCATTTTACGTTTCTGCTTCTCGCACTGCGAGAAAGCAGAAGAAGTGTATGCCTGGTTGCGGGTGGGCGGGTTGGGGAGGAGTGGCTAGCCTAATGTTATGGGCCCTGACTGTTTGGTCGGCCCCAGGGCCGACCAAACCAGTCATAGTGCACTCTGTTTTCTTCCTGTAGGCTGCTGCGCAGCCTGCATGAAAAAAACGGCCTCCCCTAAGACGCCTGTAAGGACGGCGTCCTAGCCAATCACAATGCTGCCATTGCAGCGTTGTGATTGGCTTAGGGGAAGAGAGGGAGGCTGCCTGCTTCTGCTTCCTGTTTGCAGAGAGCAGGAGCCGCGACGCGGGAGTCCGGCACCGGAGGCGAAGGACACCAGAGGCGAAGGTGAGTTTTTCTTACATTTAAAAAAAAATATTAATTAAACCCCCCCACCCCTGTCGTCCCATTTCTTATGCCTTGTTCACAAGCGAGCGCGCCCGTGTGTGTGTGTGTGTGTTCTGTAGGGTGGGCTGTCTGGGTGTGAGACATGGCTTCATCCACATTGGCATTGAGCTGTGGTCGTTTCCTGAGCCTTTGGGCAAGCGCGGATAGTGAATAGCCACTGGTGACCCCAGCACGGACCTTTAAATCTAATTCCCAGGGCAGCAAATGGATAATCCCCCCAGGACAGTAATGGCATGGACTGGGGCATGGGAAGATAAACATGGCTGCCCCGCCCTGAAGCCAGGCCTCCTCAGCAAGGAATGGAGGACTCCGCAGAGACACCTGCTGTCTGTGCGCCTCCATGTAACTCACTGCTTTTCGAGTTTTATTTCCTTCGCAGATTTGGAAACTACGATATTAGACTCTCTTGAACTGGTAACATGATTGAGTGACGAGTCACCAGTGCTTAATGTGTGCCGATGCTTTAGTGATGGCACCTGCTTGCCTTTTTTTGGTGGCTAGGACTCATTTTTTATCATAAGACTTTGACCCAGAGAAAGACAGAAAGGAGGAAGTAACATAGAGAAATAAAGTGACTAAAGGAGAAAGTAGGGATAAAAAAAAGAACGTGCGAGAGTGAGGTGAAGTCAGGACAGCATAGATGAGTGACAGGCGGACCGAGTGAATAGAGATGTCTTTTGTAGCCAACTCTGCTGATATGGCTCTCTATTGGGAGCTTTGATTGAAAACAGCCAGGTGGGGTAAAATAGCTGCCTCGTTTTACATTGGATAATTTATCCTACAAAAAACTATGAATAAACTGTGTAAAGTGAGAGCAACTGTGAGAGGATTAGTGAAGGGGCCACAACGTTTAAGGGTCCCTTTGCTGAATGAGGTGAGAACGCATTTCAAAACCCCAGCGCACCTCATTAAATAAAGGAATATTCTAAAAGGCTGTTTTTCACTCCTTTTTATTGGAAGTTTATCCATCACAGCCTGCATTTTCACGTGCCACTGCAGTGTTATTGGCGCAATATCCACAATTAATAACCTAGGCTCGTTTTTTACCATCATTTCTTCACTATTTAGCACATCTTTTGGAGTTTTCTCTTCAGTTTGATGCAATATTCGTGTTTCCGTTTATGCTGACTTTGTTCATTTGGTCAGTGCTTCGCTGGCTGCCTCTGTGCTGTGTGTGTGGTCTTTCAACTCACTGTAGTGATGTGTGTGCAGTTTCTAATTGTACGAACAATAAGACTTTGATCCATGAACTCAAAGGTTGGTATTCTGTTCTGCTTTTGTTTAGTGAAATTTGATTAGGCCGTAGGGAGTGTTGTAGAAGGTTATGTGCTTAGTTGCTCGTTTGAGCGCCAGGAAGCCTTTCCTCTCAGAGATACAGAACTCGGCGTGCGTCTTGGCATACTCTCGCCACTCAGCCCCCTCTCATTACTTCCACGGTTCCTCCCTTCTCACCTTACCAATGGGCCTGAAAGCGCGGCAAGGCAATCAAACTGCGGCATCTTAGCGCTATACAAAGCACGGAAAAAATCCACAATATGTGAAGTTTCGGTCACGCCTTTGCACCGAGCACCAAATTTGTTATTAATCCTCCGTGCAAATCCGATTTACCTGGCGTTCTTCGTTTTGCAGAAAATGATTTGGACCGGAAAAGGTTCACGGGTACTGGGATCGTGCATAAGTAACACCATGGTCTGATTATTTCTGCATGCACAATTGCACCTATCCCTTGAGTTTTCCGCCTCTATGGTTTATTTTTTCTGATGCACACTTTTACTATCACCAGTGTGGGTGTCTGGCGGAAGTAATATAGTTTATTTTCCAGAGCAGTCATGCTGGACCTTTCAGGAAAAGTACACTTCCACATTAGAATGTGCAATAAAATAGCGAACGAACGGCTACCTCATGTCAGGCCTGTATATCTATATACGTTTCATGTAAGGAATTTTGTACTACGGACATGTGCGTGTCTAAAAGCAGTTCCAAAGCTTTACAAAGGCCTGGCATGAGGGGACTCTGGACGGGGTCATCAGACCTCAGAGTGGTTGACACCTTCCTGCTTTCTCAAATTTGCTTGAAAATGCACAATTTGCCCACTCTTTTTTTCAAAATTTTCTCGGGTGGGGGGGGGAGAATCCACCCGAACTCCCCGTAGGTGGTTCGGACTCGCTCGCCGCAGTGCAGTACAACAATTGATTTATGCCGCACCGCTTTCAAATGTCACCATCCGCCACTGGAGCAGAGCCCTGCTGGGCCAAAGAAAGAATGAAGAGGAGAACCTCAGAAAGGGGATCCACAGCCTTTGCTGCGCAACATGCCACAAATTTTTTCCATCTACAGGCATATACCGTTTTGGTGGAGGGACGCCTGGCTGCCAAGATAACGTTACAGACTTCGGGAGGAAGGTCGAAAGCTGTCAACTGTCGCCGCTCAATCTCCACGCAAGGAGATGGAGGCTGGACAGGTTCGGGTGGAGGACCGTCCCCTGCTGCTGCAACAGAAGATCCTCCCGAAGGGGCAGTCTGATCGGAGGATCGATGGCCATGTGCACTCTGGGCAGAAGTGGTATAGGCGGAAAGGCGTATAGAAGACCGTAACTCCACTCATGCCGAAAAGCGTCGCCTAGCGAGTGCCGCCTTGGAAATTTCAACGCGCAGAACTGCTGACATTGCGCGTTCTCTTCGGTGGCGAATAGATCTAACCAAGGCTCTCCCCACTGCTGAAAGAGACCTTGCACCACCTCCGAGTGAAGACTCCATTCGTGATCCGTCATGCACTGGCGGCTGAGAACCTGCCAGGTGTTGAACCACCAGGGACATGCCCTGGTGTTCCAGCCACTTCCATAGACGAAGTGCCTCCTAACATAGGGTCCATGACCCCACCCCGTTTGTTGCAGTACCACATGGCGGTGGTGTTGTCTGTGAACACCTGCACTACTCTCCCTTTGACAGAAGGAAGGAATGCCTTCAGTGCAAGACGGATCGCCCGAAGCTCCAGAAGGTTGATATGGAGCCTGGACTCCGCCGGAGACCAGAGGCCTCTGATCTCCGCCTCTCCCATGTGGCCGCCCCACCCCAGAAGTGATGCATCTGTCACCACTGTGAACTCCGGTTGGGGAAGGGAGAGGGATCTGCTGTTGACCTAATCCTGGTTCGTTAGCCACCACTGCAATTGGTGTGCAGTGCCCTCCGAGATCTGGACGCAATCGGAAAGATTACCCTGATGCTGTGCCCACTGGAACTTCAGGTCCCACTGCAGAGCCTGCATATGCCACCTGGCATAGTCCACCAGCAGGATGCAGGACGCCATGAGGCCCAGTAGCCTCGGGGTCAGTCAGACCGAAACCCGGGATAGAGGCTGAAAGATCGGAATCATAGCCCGAATATCCCGGACTGGCTGCTCCGGAGGATAAGCCCAAAACTGTGCTGTGTCCAGAACCGCTCCGATGAAAAGGAGCTTCTGAGAGGTAATCAGGTGTGACTTTGGCACATTGATGGTGAACCCCAGCGAATGCAGGAGATCGGCCATAGTCTGGAGGTGGGAGACGACAGCCTGGAGCGAGCCCGCCTTCATCAGCCAGTCGTCGAGATGGGGGAAGACTGGAACACCTGATCTGGGCAGATGAGCTGCGACCACCGCCATCATCTTCGTGAACACCCGAGGGACGCTGGTACGGCCAAAGGGGAGCACAGTAAACTGAAAGTGCTCTTGCCCCACCGTGAACCGTAGGTAACGCCGGTGGGCCGGCAGGACGGGGATGTGAAAATAAGCGTCCTGCAAGTCCATCCAGTCTCCAGGGTCGAGGGCAGACAGGACCTGAGCCAGTGTCAACATTTTGAACTTCTCCTTCCGGAGGAAGCGGTTGACGTTCCTAAGATCCAAGATAGGACGCAGGCCCTTGTCCTTGGGCACCAGAAAGTAGTGGGAATAACAACCACGACCTACTTCTTGGGCAGGAACTCGCTCGAAGGCTCCCTTGGCCAAGAGAGCCGTAACTTCCTGTTGGAGAAAGGCCAAGTGATCCTCCGGCATGCAATGGAATTGAGGTGGCATGGATGGAGGGGTAGTCTCGAAGGGGAGGGAGTAGCCCCTTCGGACTATCTGCAAAACCCACCTGTCCGACGTGATGTTGAGCCAGTGGGGGAGGTGATGGCGAATCCTGCCGCCCACTGGCGAATGGTGGCCCTGAAAGGTCGGACTAGGAGGGCTTGGAGGCTGCTGCAGAGGAGGCGCTGATGGACTGGCCCGCCCGCTGGCCCCCAGACCCCCGGCCGCGCAGAGGCTGGACAGCTTGCGCAGGCCTGTGGCTCTGAACGAAATGTGGCCACGAACGGGGAGAAAAGCAGACTGCACGGGGCGAGAGGTAGAAACGAGGCCCAAGGACCTGGCCGTAGCCTTGGAATCCTTAAAGCGCTCAAGCGCGTTGTCTGCTTTGTCGCCAAACAAGCGACGGCCATCCAAGAGCATGTCCAAAAGCGTAGCTTGGGCATCACCCGAAAAGCCAGTGGACCTCAGTCAGGCGTAGCGTCTCGGGGCTACTGACGTTGAAATCGTCCTGCCCAGGAAGTTGGCAGTGTCCATCCCACATCGTATGGCAAACTTTGCGGCATCTCTCCCTTCGGCAACTGCACGAGAGAGCACGGCCCGGGCCTCCTCCGGGCACTGTGGCAGCACCTGCGCGACCGTGACCCACACAGATTGGGAGTAACAGCCCAAGAGACATGCAGAGTTCACCGACCGCAGTCCTAAGCTGGAGGAAGAAAACATTTTCTTCCCAAGGTGGTCCAGCTTCTTGGATTCCCTATCAGGTGGTGCGGTAGGGAATGCGCCCTTAGAAATCGAGGCTTGGACCACCAAGCTCTCAGGGGTGGGGTGTTGGGAGAGGGAAATGGGGTCGGCCGGGCGGTGGCGTCGGGCAATCATCCTATCCACAGGAGCCCCGGTGTTGTGCTTGGACCAAGTGCCCAAAACGATGTCCGTGAGTGCCTCAATGAATTGCAGCAGGGACTCCAAAGAGGCCGCTGCCGGTTGAAGCACCTTGGTCAGGAGGTTAGTCCTGACCACCACCGTAGGAAGCTTCAAGGTTTAAGGCCTCAGCTGCCCTACGCAACACCACTGCATATGATTCACCCTCCTCCTTAGCCACGGTAGGGGGAGCTAGCATGCCATGGTCTGGGGAGGTGTCCAGACCACTGGCCTCACCCAACTCCTCTCTCCAGTCCGGTTCTTCTAACTGGTCTGCCAGAGGGTCCACAGCCACTCAGGGCGATAGGGAACACCATGGGAGAACAGGGGTACAAAAGTACCGGTCGGCACTGGTCCGGACGTAGGTCCGGCTCCATGTCCACATTGAGGGGTAGGCTGGGGTCGACGTCGGTTGGGGACACAACCGGCGTCTGAGGGGGCGGAGATGTCGCCAATGGATTTGGCGCTGGTGGAGTTGTCACAAGGTCGACCGGCGCCGATCCAGATCCAGGCCTGGATCCCTGGAGGCCTTGCGGAGCTGAAGCCGCTGGCATCAAAGGCCTAGAGCCCCCAGCCGAGTCCGCGGGGCCCGCAGGCGCGCCGGCGGAGTCGGGCTGCCCAAAGATGGAATGGAGGGCTTCGTAAAAGCTACGCAGTTGGGCAGGGGTCACCCCGGCTCCCGGAAAGGGAGGGAGGCTCGGGCGGAGCTGGGCGGCTACCGTCCGCAACCCGCATCGCGTCGGCCAACGGGCGGGGAGAACGCGAAGAGCGACGATGCTTCTTCGCCTTCTTTTTGTGCTTCGACTTACCCGAAGACTTCGAGGAGTGGTGGTGATGGCTCCGCAACCGGTCCCACGACCTCCCTCTCGACCGGGACCTAGAACGTGCGGAGCCGACTGCCGGGTCTCCAGAAGCTTTCGGGACCGCTCCCGCAAAGACTTCGGGGCCATGGCCCGGCAGTCGGAGCACGACTCCTTGTCGTGGTCGCGCTCCAGACACCATAGGCACTCAAGATAGGGGTCCGTCACTGACATTAGCTTGTGGCAGGAGCCACAAGGCTTGAAGCCGGTCCGCCGAGATGACATCCCTGTGCACCAGGAGTCGTGAGGACTCGGACGTCGACAAAAAGAGAGTCAAAAAGTGACTCGAGGTACCGCTCTCCGGATCTGCGCTGGCTGGCGTGGAAAAAGAAAGAACTGACAGCGCGCGGGAGCGGCGTCTAAGTAGATACCGCGACATCGTTCCGCCGATCACAACGACTAACGCAGAGTCGACCGACGCCACCTGCCGACGCACAGGGGTACTGCTGAAGAAAAATTCTCCGGATCCAGTCTGACGCCTGGGGGTAATTCTAAGGTGAGGAAACCATAACTAATAGTCTCTTTCAGATACTATGTTGGCGTCATCTGGAGTCAAAAAGACAAAGGTGATTGCTCCAAAAGCCCTTGGACCCTGGAGACTCCAGCAGCCTCTAAAGGGCTGTCTTCAAAGTTTCAGGAAAAAAACCATTGCTGTGGCCTGTCTTTAGGAGACCATAACCAATTGTGGGTACTTCATTTGTGACCGGGATTTGTTTTCAATATTTCACGTTTTAAAATGTTTTTTTTCTTTCTTTAAATGAATGAATGAAATGAAATTTATAAAGCGCAACTGCTGCTTCATAAGAAGCGCCCTGGTGCTAAAAGGAGCATGCGAGTAAGAACAGAGTCTAGTATTCCCGAAACAGGAAATCTTCAGATGGGCCTTGAACAGGCTTTCACTGGGAGTCGTACGAAGATGCAGTAGCAAAGCGTTCCAAATACTTTTGTGCTAGGAAGGATAAAGACTTTCCGCCATATTTGGCTTTCTGTACTTTAGGAACGTAAAGCAGGTTGTGATTTGCAGAACGCAGTGCCCTTGCAGGGGAATCTTTTGTTAACCTATTCTGGATGTACATCGGGCCAGTCTGATGACATGCTCTGTAGGTAATCAAAAGTGTTTGGTGGTTTGAAAGGTAGAAACATTTTTGCAGAACTATACAGCATTCTAGAGTTTAAGGTCCTGTCTGGTGGTGGGGAATGCTTCTAAATGTATGAATCTCAAAAAGATCCATTTGAGGAGAAAAGCAGGGTCTTTGGAAGGCAGCTCATCCTTCAAGTCTTCTTTCCCACTATCATTTAATTTTCTTAACAAAAGCACTTGTTGCGCATCCCGTATGTCATAAATATACATAGATCAAATCGGAATGCAATCTGGTAAATTGTTGAAACCATTCAGCTTTCATCTTAACCACAGGTGCCTAAATGGAAGAATGGGTATGCCCAGACATGGGTCCTGTGCACACTGTGTCTCTGGAACCAAGCTGTGCCCCACTGTGACCCTAACACGATTCAAACCGGTTCTAGGTTGCTCCTGTTCTGGTTCAGGGAGGAGATGGATTGGCATTTTGGGCTGGACTGTTCCCATTAGAGCAGGGTCAAGACTAATTTGCATATGGCTGGGTCCAAACTGGGGTGGTGTGGTGAGCAAAAGAACGCTGGATTAAACCCAGATTGTTGTGACTGGGGGTGGATGTTTGCATTGTTCAGTATTCCGTTCATCATTTGTTCCTTTTGTCGCCCTAAGTGGGAAGGGTATGCCCAGACGTGGGTCCCGTGCTCACTGCGCCACTGGATTCAAGCTATCCTGGCTGATGAGGGTTGATGCCCCGAAACAGGTCCCAGGATGCTTGTTTCCGGTCCTGGGAGGACCTGACTTGGCAGTTCGGGCTGGTCTGTGCCCATGAGGGTAAATTGTTGAAAGCGTTCAGCTTTCTTAACCACAGGTGCCTAAATGGAAGAATGGGGGGCCAATTTTAAAGGGTATGCCCAGACATGGGTCCCGTGCATATTGTGTCTCTGGAACCAAGCTGTACCCGACTGAGACCATAACAAGAGCCAAACCGGTTCTAGGTTTCTTGTGTTCTGGTTCAGGTAGCAGCTGGCTTGGCAGTTCGGGCTGGACTGTTCCCATTGGAGCAGAGTCAAGACTAATTTGCATATAGCTGTGTCCAAACTGAGGTCGCATGGTGTGCAAAATAATGATGGATTTGGATGCAGCCCCGAGTAATTACCTGTGGCTTAGATTAATTCAAGCATTCCATCCATCACTTTTTGTATACTTTAGCCAAAGAACAGTGGCCAACACAGGAAATGCACATCACCTTGTTAATAATTGAGAGCATTCACTGATGGTCTTCAATGCTTCTGTTGCTATGAACAAAGGACAGCACAACACTGGTGTTTTACTTCAGCAACCATGGAGTCATGAATACTCTTGATGAAGGCTTAACATCTATTGCATTGGGCCATTGGACATAAAATCCCTCTAAAAGCAGAGTCTTCCTGGAGCAGACAATGACTGAGAGACTACCACAGTTCCACAGCTCTGAGTTGCCAGAAATGGGAAACCAACAACTGTCTGCTGAGGAGAGTGTTCAGGGAATGGGGAAGCCAAGGTTAGACCTATTCCTAACTGGGCAAAGAAGAAATTCCCATTCTAAATTTCAACTTGTTTTTCGAGTCAGGAGGTCTCGGTGAGTCCTTCTCTGGTTGTGGATACACATGGATACCGACTCCATTGTTAGATTGTTTTTCGATCAACAGGTGCGAGTAGAAATGGCACAGTGAGCAGAAAAGAGTAGCGTCCACTCTTATGGAAAGAGAGTAGTATTAAGTGAAATAAATCTGTAACAAACACTGGCTTCCAGGGATGAGGGTGGGCACATGTGAATCTACAGCACTACATCAACAAACTGATGCTTACAGGATAAGTAGCATAATCCATTCGTAGCATGTGTGGCTGTAGCCCCCTTGCTCCCGGTTTCAAGGAGTTCTTCAGTTCCCGTCGTGGCTCGTAGTCCATTACCTTCTATCCTGCATGAGAAGACTCTTCAAATCTCTTGAAGTGGTGCTGATTTGTTTACTCGACTCCATCGTCGTCGTGTGACATGGCCTTTCAGGCCTCAGTATGCCCTAGACTATCCTTCGGAGAATGTAAACCCGAGGTAATGATACATATGCCTTTCAGGAGATGCCTAAAGTGGCACTGTAATTACCCCTGGGCCGACCTCCACACCATCTGCAATATATCCCTCTCCCCGGAACACAAGAGCCAATGTGACTGTTGTTCAGCGTTTCATAGCAGGAAGACTATACCCCAGCACAAAGACCAAAAGTGGGCCCACAGCAGGGTGGCAAATCCTCTGCAAAGACACTGGATATCTTCGGTGAGGTAGATTCCCCTCTGCACCGAGGAAGAGGAGGAAGTATTGAGTGAGTCACCCAATCTTCCAGCACACCAGCCAAGTCTTCAGTTCATAGACTCCAACGTCTTTGAGTCAGGTGAGGAGGAACTCCTGGAGAAAGAAGTGCAGGCTCCTGAGGATGTTCCATCCACCTTGGTCGGCTCTAGTCCATTCTTAAAAAACACACCTCATGTGAGTACTGTTGATGCCCAAGCCTTTAAAGCTCACAAACAGCTGCACTTAGGACAAGAACACCTCAGAGTCCAACGCAGAGTGTACAAGTCAGTGCTGAAATTTCAAAGCAGCCTTCATCTTCGAGGCCAAAAGCGCAGTCTGCACTGAAGCAGCTGTGGTTAGCTCGGAGACCAAATTTGGATCCGAGGCTAGCTCCCAACGTTTAGGAACATACTATCCTCGAGAGGCTACAGCAGGAGCTCGACAAGAGGCACCTCCACCTCCTTCATCTCCTATTCCTTCTCCATAGGGGTCCCTGGTCCCTATACTGGCAGCCGCAGCCCTTATGCCCCAACCAAGGACTTTGCCCCAGTCTACACTAGTACCTCAGGGATCCGTGGGAGGATTAGGATATAGACCCTCACACAGACCCTGACCTACAACAGTCAGGGCCTCGCCGCCAGATGACACAACGGCGTACCACAGCATCATTTAACGCATGGCCACCTACCATAAGGAAGAGATGTATGCCACCTCGAGGAGGATGACTTTCTAGTAGAAATGCTCTCAAAGACACAGTGCTCTGTCCAGTACCTCATGATGCTGCTTATATTCACCCTTGAGATTTTCAAGGAGTCAGTGAAAGGTTGCGTGGTGAGACCACGCATCAAAAAGAAATAGAAGCTGGCACCCTGTGACCCGCTCTATATCTGCGGTCATGTCCCACCAAACTCCTTAGTTGTTACTGCTGCTAGAAAGAAGGCAGCAGTCCAGGCCACCTGGGACATGCCGCCTTCTGACAAGGACAGCAAGCAGATCGATGCTGTGGGGAAAAGAGTAGTGGTGAGTGCGGCCTCACACTGACACACTGCCAATTCTGTAGGCCTCCTTTCGTGCTACAGTAGAGCTCATTCGGAGGAGATGAAAGGGCTACTCCAGTGTCTCCCTGATCAGTTTTGAAAGTGTGGGGAAGAACTAGTGGGCGAAAACAAGGCTATTTCCAATACAACCATCAGGTGTGAACTGGATGCAGTCATATTTTGGCACCACTCTTGGCTCCATGTGTCTGGCTTCAAGCAGGAGGTGCAACAGTACCTAGTCAATCTGCCTTTCGATGGGAAACACCTGTTAGGACTGCAAGTTGACACGTGCTTGAGAAGAGCAAGGAGGACACAAATCTCCAAGGCGATGGGTGCCCTTCAGGTTCCTTCCACTAGCTGATCCTTTCGTAGACAGCAGTCAAAAGGCAGCTCCAAATCCTCCCTCCCCAGACCAAGCTAAGCCCTACCATCAGCAGCAACAGAGTGGCAGAGGTTTCACACGAGGCTCCTTCACAAAAGATGGTTCCAAGGGCTGTGGCAGAGGCACCGTAGCAGGGGAGACTCTGCCTCCAAAAAGTGACTTGCCCTGCCTCCCCCTCACTCGATCACACAACACCTTTTGGAGGGAGACTTCAAGGGTTTCTTCTCAGCTGGGAAGAGATCACCAGCAACTGGTGGGTCCTATCCATCATCTAGCATGACTAATAACTAGAGCTCATCTCAACTTCACCAAACATTCCATCCTGCACCCACACCCTCAGCCCAGAACGTCTCATGTTGCTGCAAGAAGAGGTTCAGGCGCTCCTACTGAAGAGAGCCATAGAGCAAGTACCCCATCAACACCAGGGCAAAGGCATCTACTCTGTGTACTTCCTCATTCCCCGAAAGGTCGGTTCCCTTAGGCCAATCCTCGTCCTCCGTCCTCTCAACTGATACATTCAGTCATAATATTTCCACATAATCACCTTACAGAATGACATCCCTCTATTGCAGCAAGATGACTTCAAGGCCACACATGACCTTAAGGACGCCTCCTTTCACATCCCAATCTATTCAGCTCATCAGCGCTCCCTCTGCCTCATGTTAAGTGGTCAACACTCCCAGTTCAAGGTACTACCTTTTGGCATCACTACGGCCCCAAAGGTTTTTACCAAGTGTTTAGCGATGGTAGCCGCTCACCTCAGGAGGGGAGGAACTCGTGTCTTTTCCTACCTCCACGACTGCATGATCAACAGCTCAAGAAGGCCGGAATATCAACCAACACCCAGACCGCATTCACCCTGCTGCACAGCCTGGGGTTCACAGTCAACACTACCAAGTCACACTTGGAGCTGCTTTAAATTCAACCTTTGTTAGGGTCAGTACTCAACCATATGGTCGGCAAAATCTACCCCAGCCCCCAAAGGGTGCAAGCATTCCAGCAACTTCTCCCTCTTTTTCAGCCACTCCGTCCACTTCCAGTTCGCAGAGTAATGCGCCTTTTCGGAATGATGGCTTCATACATTGCCCTAGTGCCCCATGCCGGACTACGTATGCACCCGCTTCAGGAATGTCTGTCAATCCAGTGGTTACAAGTAGAGGAGGGTCAGTTGGAGGACCTAATGTTGGTAAGGGCCATCACCCATCACTCTCTGCAGTGGTGGAACAGAGACAATCTATTGCAGGGCAGGCGCTTTGCAGACCCAGTTCCGCAAGTGACCATCACCACAGATGCATCTCTAGTTGTTTGAGGAGCGCACCTCAACAGCATGACAGTCCAAGGCCTGTGGCCACCTCAAAGGGGCCTACACATCAACCATTTGGAACTGTTAGTCGTTCATCTAGCTCTCAAAGCCTTTCTTCAGAGGATTAAATAGAAGGTAGTCCTGGTACACACAGTCAATATGACCGCCAAGTCCTACCTACAAAAGCAAGGTGACACGCATTCCCCTCTATCGGCCCTAGCGCAGCAAATCTGGTGCTGAGCCATCCATCACCAAGTTCATCTGCTGGCAAAGTATCTTCCGGAAGTGGAAAACGACGTCCCAGACCTGCTTAAAAGAGCGCAGCAACAAGTCCACCCTCAAGTCCTAGTCCCTTACTTCCAGAGATGGGGCACCCCAAACATAAACCTTTTCACCACACATGAAAAGGCAAAATGGCCAAACTTCACTGCAAGGTTTCTGCACCCCCAGTCCATGGGCAGTGCTCTGTGGATAAATTGGTCAGGGATCTTTGTGTACTCTTTTCCTCCTCTCCCACTGATTCCTTTTATGGTCAGGAAGCTCAAGCAAACATCCCTCACCCTCATACTGGTGGCTCCAACGTGGGCCAAACAACCATGGTTCTCAATCCTCCTAGAATGTCCCTTGCCCCCTACGAGAGACTCCCCAACAGGCCGGACCTTCTCGCACAAAACCATGGCAATGTAAGACACCCGGACAACTGAACCTTGCGATTTGACTCCTGCGGTCCTAGAGTTTGGCTACCTTCACCTACCTCAAGAGTGCTTTCACATACTCTGAGAAGCTCTTAGGCCCACTACACGCACTTGCTATGCTTCTAAGTGAAAGCTTTTTTGTCCACCAGTGTACTCCAAAGTGCACATACACTCCTATGCCTATGGTGAAAGACATGATTTGCTAATTCCTGCACTTACAAAAGTCAATCCGGTTACATTTAGCCGCCATTGCTGCATATATGCAAACAGGTAATCCTCTTCAAAATTCTTGTAATTAAAGCTTTTATGGAGGGCCGTAAGTGTATCATTCCACCAAGGGTAACCACAGCCACAGTCTGGAATCTCAATGTTGTCCTCGCCACACTTAGTCCCCACCACCCCTTTGAGCCACTGCATTCATGTCATGTCTCTTTCAGAAGGTTGCTTTCCTGGTAGCTGTAACATCTATGAGACCTATTAGTGGATTACAGGTCTTCATATTGCAGGAACCTTTTATCCAGGTATATCAGGACAGAGTGATTCTTAGACCCAATCCAAAAGTCTTATCCAAGGTCATTCCACCTTAATCAGGCCATCGAGCTCCCGGTCTTCTTTCCACACCCGGATTCTGTAGCTGATCTCTTATGCACTAGATTAATAGAACCAAATCAGTTCACAAAACCGTTTGTGGCCATTTCACAGCCTTGTAAAAGTCATATAATTTTTAAGGCGGGGATTGCAAGGTGGATTGTCAAATGGATCCAAAGCTAAAAGAACCCTACCTTCCCGCCCCAATGCACACTCCAACCACAAACTGGATGCTACTATGGCCTTTCTTGGGGAATATAGCCAAAGCATATATTTGTAAAGCTGCAAATAGTCCACTCCACATACTTTCACAAAGCATTATTGTGTGAATATTCATGCTAGGCAGCAAGCTAGAGTTGCTCATACTGTCCTCTGGATTTTGTTTCAGACTTGTGCACCATCCACTGGCAATCCACCTCCTAGGGGGGTACTGCTTTACAAGCAATACACAGCATGTGTATTTACAGCCACTATTCTATGAACAGATTATGTTGCCCTGTTAGCATCGGTTTGTTGCATGTAGTACTGTAGATTCACATGTGCCCACCTTCCTAACGGGAACCCAGCGTTTGTTACAGATATCTTTCACATAATACGATACGCTTTCTATACGCACGGGCACTTTTCTGATCACTACAAAATTCTTACTCTCACCCGCCCATGCGCATCCATGACTAGAGGAGTCACCAAGACCTTGTGACTCAAAAGACTTCTTCTAAGAAAAACAAGTTGTATTCCTCTGAGCTCAACACTAGATGGCTGGAGTATGCACAGCATGTGAAGCATGTGATCTACAGCACTACATGCAACAAACAGATGCTTACAGGGTAACCTGATCCTTCACTGCCGTTCAGCCTTGATTATCTTTTATAGAATCACATGCGACCCTCTTCTCCCTTTCTGAGACTTTAGATCTATAGGTACATATGTATATTATTATATTGTTTAGATAATTAGAGCAGATCAGCTTCTGGGAGAGAGTGGAGCTCTGTTTTTCTCCATCTGATTAGCTGAAGTTTGTATCATCAAATGAGGTGGGTGGTCTACGTGTAGCCTGTTGCTGTTTTAATGAGGTTTGAGTGTATATGTACCCTGCTGGGTTAACCTTGATTTACCAGCTTTCCAAGCCTGGTGTGCTAATTCAAGCATGTTAATTGATGATAGACATCAATGCTAGAGAATTGTAGTTAAAATTAAGTAACTTTTTCTTACTAGTGGTGTTTGGGGTGTGTGGCTGGCGAACATTTCCATCGTGGGTATGTCACCCGGGAGGATTTGTGTGCACATTTCTCACCCAATATTATGTGCCTTTAGTAATTTACAAAACAAAATCCCGTTCCCGAGCAAGAAGCAAACTTGTATCATCAAAGAATCAGTTCAAAACAAATATCAGTCCAAATCTTGTATGATATGGTTCTTCTTTATTTTCATTGTTCGGAGCCATAAGTTAGTTACAAGAGGCTCATGGCAACAAATAGGAGTAGCTGGTATAGCCGAAATGTAGCCAACACGTGTTTCGTCTTGGGAATATCGCCCATCGACTTCCTCAGGGCTACAATAACAACAATAAGAAACATACACTAAGATGGTATTCAGTGTAGTTTGTCCACATAACGTCATTACTTAAATGGCAATCGACTAAACGTTGGAAATGTCTAACACAGATAAAGTCCATAAAGGAATTTCAGAAAAATAGAAAAGAGAACCACTAAGAAATCCATACAGTGAAGAAAAAGGACCTTAAGAAATACAAAGACCACAGAGAAACTAAAGAATAAAGATTTAAATTTAGAAGAAAAGTGCCACTAAGGATCCAATAATTTTATCAAACAGAGTATCCAACCAGATTATTGTGCACATGCTCAAACAGCAAAAGGGTGATTATAGGTGAAGGAACAAACACCCACTGCGTGCAGTGCTCCAAGTGACTCACCAAACGTAAATTCTAGGACAGTTCCGCCGAATTCCAGGCAGAACATATAATCAGTCACATATAATATAGATCTACAGGGAGGAGAAGGAGAAAAGAAAATTGGACGAAAAATACTAAAAGCCCATTCAGGCTAAGACCGGCAGTGACAATTCCCTTGCTGTATACAAATGTCTTACATGAACATGGGATTCAGGCACTGAAGCACTTTCTGTATCGACGCCCTGTAGAGCTATTGGAACATTCTGAGATGTTAATTGAAATGTCACTCCTTATTCTTAAACACAATGCTTTTCTCTTTGACAATGAGTGGTACCTGCAGATCTGCGGGACTGCGATGGGTTCCAGATTTGCTCCATCTTTTGCCTGTCTCTTCATGGGATGGTTTGAGGCGGGGCATATCTGGGGCCCATCAGGAGCCAAGTGGCAGGAGTATATTCTGTATTATGGGCGTTACATCGACGACTGCTTACTTATATGGACAGGCAGCGATGAGGATCTTGCAGGATTCTTTGAACATATGAATAATAACATACACAATATGACTTTCACCATGTCAACAGATACTGAGAAGATCTTCTTTCTTGATGTCGAATTGTTCCATCAAGATGGAAAGATACACAGTAAGATGTACAGAAAGACAACAGCGTGCAATTCCCTTCTGCACGCTAGGAGTGCGCACCCGAAGAGCCAAATCAACGCTATCCCTTACGGAGAAATGTTGAGGGCTCGCAGAAATTGCCATTTAAGTAATGACGTTATGGCGTTATGTGGACAAACTACACTGAATACCATCTTAGTGTATCTTAGTGTATGTTTCTTATTGTTGTTATTGTAGCCCTGAGGAAGTCGATGGGCGATATTCCCAAGACGAAACACGTGTTGGCTACATTTTGGCTACATTTTGGCTATACCAGCTACTCCTATTTGTTGCCATGAGCCTCTTGTAACTAACTTGTAACTAACTTATGGCTCCGAACAAAGAAAATAAAGAAGAACCATATCATACAAGATTTGGACTGATATTTGTTTTGAACTGATTCTTTGATGATACAAGTTTGCTTCTTGCTCGGGAACGGGATTTTGTTTTGTGATTTGCCCTTTGTGTACCAGTGGTCACAAAGGATTTTTGGACACGTGGGTGGCCGTTTCCTTACTGTTCCCTTGAGCACTTCTTGGATATTATTTGTACTCTTGATTACCATAATGGTATTGCGCGAGGTTTGACCTAGCCACACCTCAGTGTTACCTTTAGTAATTTAGTATAGTGTATTGCTGAGGATGCAGAGTTTCCCTTTATCAGATTTACTGTGGGGTATTTTGTGGGTGATACATTTAGTAAGAAATATGTTGTGCTGGAAATGTATATGCATTGAAAGCTCATCGTCAAGATTCTAACGTTTTACATATTAAGACCTATATTCACCTTCATTTAGTCATCTCCAAGTTCCCACTCAATGTTTATATTAAAAATAAAAAAGTAAATGTGAAAAATTATGTACTGGCGCTTGTATAGGTTAAGATGGTTATTAGGGGGACCTGGCCTGGCATGTGCTAGATGAGGAGGATTCACCCTGATCTATTTAAGCTGGGTCAGACTTATGCACCGAACCAACAGGTAGAGTGCATACTGAAGGAATAATATCAAAGTTGGGCACTAGATGGGGTTGCCACTTGTTGCCAGTATTGTTCACGCAATTGGTTATAGCATGGTGGATGATATTGAATCTTGCTGGTAGATGGAGATTAGTTATCAACGTATATTTGGCATTAAAAGGGCATTGAAAAGGGGTGGTGGCTGAGGGAAGGCTGAGCAGCGAGTTTCCTGAAACCTAACAGAGAGGACGAAATAAAGCTTCTGGCAAGTGAGGATGAGCTCCACCAGTGGCAGGTTTAAATTGATTCAGTTTGATTATTTATTATGTATCTCATACCACATAAGCTATGTAGAATATACTGAAATAGACTACTTGTATGTAGTAGACGCGAAGAGCCAGGAGCCAGATTCTTAAATATGGTTTTGGATTGTCCACATATACAAGAATGCTAGGATGTAGTAGTAATAAACTTACAAATAGTGACCGGATCACTGGCAGTAAAAACAGTTAAACACTGCCGCCTCTAGAGCATCTTTCCCAGAAATAAAAAGCACAACATGAAAGGAATATTTGTAGCTTTGGGAGAGCCCTTTCTTTTACCTAATGGGTGGTGATTCATTAGGTAAGAGAAAAGGCTCCAAGATACGAAATGTGGAGGACAGACATGTTGGAGTGGGCGCTGGCAGAGGAACATCCTAGCAAAGCAGTGCGAAAAGATGAGATGACTGCATAAGATTTATCAGAACAGGCTGAAATGTTGAGGCAATTAATAGACCCCCCCCCCCATCCCCTCAAGCTACTAGCCCACCACAAAATAACCACGCAGGTAGAACAATCGTAAGGATGGGGAGAAGGAAAAACAAGCATGACTTTAATGTACCAACATATGTAAATTCAGGCATTCACAAATGCTGTTTGCGTGCATTGTTTGCAGAAATTAGGTTTATTACATTAAAGTCTGCCGTACTGTTATTACCAATGCTGAGAAAAAAATAGCAAAATGTAGTTTTCTGTGTAGAATGCATGTAAGAGAAAATTAACTGAATGTGACAAACCGCATACTGGACTTTTTATTTTTTCAAATTTAGAATAAACGCTTGTGCGTTCTAATGTAAGCGCTTCCTGGTAGGTAGAATGATGTATCACCAGCTGTGAGGACTGGACAGGCTTTGGGCTCATCACTATCCTAGCCGCCTCCTGGTCCGTCAAAAAGCAGCTGGTCTGGGCTGCCTCGGTATATACTCTGTATATACTGCTCTGATACCTCCGGGTCTAGCCAGCGCTATATAAAACTCAAATAAATAAAAAATATACATTGAGGAGGTGTGGGGATAGGATATGCTGAAATTTATTGTAGAATTCTTGAGGGTATCAGTCCGGTCAAGGAGTTTTCCCTGAATGTAGCCTTGATGTGGCCTCCTGGATTTCCTCTCCTTAGATGAGAAGGTCTGTTCGCTCCCTAGAGGAGAGCCGCGGGAGTGGTTTGTCTGCCAGAAGAGGTTGATGTCCACAGAGGGGGCGAAGTCGGTTCGCATATAGCACCCCATAGTACTCGGCGAATGTCACTGCTGTTTCTCTTGATTTAAAATGGAGGGCCTCTACGAGTCTAGAATTTCAGGGATTAGCCTAGTCGCTCTATTTTTAGTGGCTCGCCAGTAGAGGAGTTTACCGGACTTGTCCCCGTTCTCATATCCTCCGGGTGGGGAGGCCTTAAAGTACTGCCAGGCCTTGGCTAGATCCACTCTTTAACAGATGGCCCTTGACGAACGCCAGTTGGTGCTTTATGGCCTCGGAGAGGTTGGTTGTGTATTGGTATTCCAGTGTGGCAAAGCCGATCTCCAAGGATGTTATGTTTTGCAGCTTATCTTTTTCAGTTTGCTGTATGTAGCCCTTCGTGACCCCACAAATTGTGACCTTTCCGGCAGCTCAGAGCATACTTACAGCCTCTATGGATCCAATTTTAACTTCAAAGTAAGCCCGTAATTCGGTGGCAAGGAGGTCTGTGCAGAGTTCGTCGTGGAGGAACCAGGCATTTATATGCCACATAGGGCATAAGCCTGACCACAAACTCAAAGTACAATTGGCGAGTGGTCGGAGATACCTCTGAAGAGGATGCCCAACTTGCGTGATGTATTGAGTGTCTGTCGCAGGGATTAAGAGGGCTATACGTGAGAGCATCTTGTGTGCCGCTGACATGTGAGTGTAGGCTTTTTCATGAGGGTGCCAGATTCACCATATATCGCCATGGCCCAGGGAGTCCAGTCAGCCTTTAAGTTGTTTCTCTAATGCTAGGCAGTGTGAAATGGTAGTGTCGGTGGTGTCCATGTCGAGGTTTAGTGTGGGGTTACAGTTACCCCCTCTTATGATAGTGGTGGCCACAGGGAGGGCCCGAGAGCGTATCCATAAAGACCACTTATGTTTGGGTGGTCAGTTGTGGTGGGACATATACACTCGGGATGTTGTACCGGCACCCTTCAAGATGAACCTCCACCCCCACATCTGCCCAGGGGGGTCTGTAATCATATGAGTAACCGAGAACAGGAAGGATTTGTGCAAGAGTATGACTACTCCCCTGTAGCCCCTGGCAAACCCTGCATGGTATAACATGTTGTAGCCAAATCTTTTCAGGAAAGGGCAGTTCAAACCCAGAAGGTGTTTCCTGCAACATCAGAATGGGTGGAGACGATTAGCTATATGAGGACTGCTGTTCTTGTAGTTCTGTCTAGGAGACAATTAACGTTCCAGGTTAATGCTGTGACCCACCATGGGGTGGTTGTTGTGATGTGTGGTGCCCACCCTTTGGAGGGCAGCCAGCATTGATGAGGAGAGACGGAGATGTTCCAAGGGGAAACTGTTATGGGTCGTTGTGTTATAAGCACCATGTATGTAGTGTACAACACATCAGCAAGTCAATCATGACAGAAAACCATCTTAACAGACATCCCATCTCCCCGCCGAATACGTCCTCCCCTTAAGCATCTGTTGACGCCAAACAATCAAATCCAACATTCAACTCAAAGATAGAAAGTTTAGAATCTTCAAGGTGTCATTACGGTGGCTTCCCTGCGTTGAGTCGATTCTTTTAAATTTCACCGGCCCTGCATATCTGCGATTGACTTAAGGGCATTCATTGTGGATCACTTGCTTGCTGGTCAGTGGTTTCGTTCATGGGGTAATCTTCATGGTCGAGCCCTCCCTCAGCATTCAGGTGGTTCCCCGGTGTCCGCGAGGCAGAGCCGTTGCATGTCCAAGCCTCCTTGCCAGAGGAGTCCTGAGAGCCCTTGGAGCGTCTGCGCAACCCGCGAGATCTAGTGCGTTGACGTTTAGGTCTTGGGGGCCACATGGAGGTTCTCATCCCCTGGGAAACCTCAGGTGCCACCCCAAAGCGTCGCAAGGATGGTCTTTCAGCTGCCTATTCCCATCCCGCATCCTGGGTATCAAAGAAATGGGAGCAGCCTTCATAAATCCCCTTCAGTTTCGCTGGGAAGATGAGCATATATTTAAGGTTAAGGGCCCTGAGTTTTTGTTTTACCTCGTCAAAGGACCTGTGTTTCCCAGGTATAGTCTTGTAATATCAAAATTCGAGATGCTTGGAATGTTAGTGCCCCGGTTTTGCGTGCCACACAAAGGAGGGGTTCTCTGTCACTGTAGTTAAGGATTTTGGCAATTAGTGGACGTGGGGGTGTGCCCAGCAGATCGGCGCTAGGCCAATGATCTGTGCGACCTCTAAATCTCAAACCATTGCGAAAGAGTGTCCTTTGGTAGCCACGACTGCAGCTAGTCTCGCAGGAAGGTTTCAGGATCAGAAATGTTATGTATGCGTCCAGAGGGCTGAAATTGGGTCCTTGGGGCAGAAGTGAAAGTAGTCCCTTGTCGACCCGCTTTCTCTATGATGAGGAGAGCAGCACAAGCAGCGGAGTGTTTGTTAAAGCTGTATCAGGGGAAATTAGGGCCTCTTGGTCATGTAGATAGTTCTAGGACAATTGGTCAGGTGGATAAATAAATTTGGTCTGTAACAGTCAATGTCCTGCATCCAAAAGAACTGGGCTGTGTCAACAAGTTGGGTGAGGGTGGCCCTCGGCCCAGCTACGTTACTGCAATAGGGCCTGGCCTCCTTGAAGCCAGCCCCAGTCTATCGCCCCAGACGGGCGACACTCACTCAAGAAAAGGGGTGAATGAGGGTGCAGTCCCCCCTCCAAAGAGCAATCGATGGCCCTGCAGCAGCAGCCCCTATGTCTGGGCGAGGTAGGGTGGGGTGATGGCCAGTCCCTCTGCCAGAACTATGTGACATCCAGATAGTTGCCCGCACTGGGCCCACGCCTGCCACGATTCCACGTCCCCCACTCTCACCTCTTTCTCCAGGGTGGGGTGGGGCGGGGGGGGATCAGGGCCACACCCAGTCCACTTCCCAGCATGCGTAATACCACAACTGGCTGTGGCCCCAGCAATGGGAGGGCCACTTCAGTGCCCCGCAGCCATGTCTCGGTATGTCCCCAAGATTGTTCAGCCACAGCAGAGGAGGTGCCGCTACTTCTGGTCTCTGCACCGCACCACCTTGGGCCCCTGGAGCCCCGCCTCTCCAGGTGAGAAGGCCACAAGGCTAGGGCACTGGCACTGCTAGATTGCCAGACCGCCAAGAACTCAACCGGAGCCCTGGCACAGATTCAGAGTCCCCTAAATCACTGCCCAACCGGTTCCGAGGGCCTCTACATGGACCCCTAGATATCTGGACTGCGAACAGCGGTCCGGATGGTGCAGGGTGGTAGGGATGGCCACTATCTTACTTAGGTGAACCATGCCTAAACCATACAATTTTTAACAAGAAAGCTGTGATAATTTGTGTACTTCCCTCATTTACTTCATGGATATACTCTTGCTTTACCATAGAGTAACTTTTGTAGCGTCCAAAGCCTGCGTTTCTCAAATTCCATCTCTAATACTTCCTTTCAGTTGAGGTGCTATCCAGCGGGGAGAACTGTGTTGTAACACAAGAATAGAACGCCAAGCAGTTGGAGTTACTGACAGTGGAGAATTTGTCATGTTTTTCTGTCCCATTACTGCTAACTGCGGCACACTGCTTGGCTCTGTCCACACCATGAGGTGGATATGAATAGAGAGGTTTTTGTAGAGTTCCTAAGTTACTGCAGCAGGTGTGTTTCAGCCAAAGATGATGTGGTTTTCCTCCATGCCCAGTTCTAAACGGTGTTTAATAGTTTTATAGGCAAAGTGTGACATTTTGGACCTGACCTTTGCACCGGAAATTGTCATTTTCAACAGATCCGATATGTATTCAAGTAGGTGAGGCGCAGTCGATAATGTTGGTAAACCATTAGGAGTATGTCATGAAGGATGCGAGTGGTTTGTGTGCAATGGTTTGTACAAATTCTTTTGACCTTCTGGTGGCAGTATTGCTTAAAGTGATGCATAGAGACGTGGAAACCTTTTCAATCCTTGTTTCTTTCTCCTACAGCAACTGTAACACTGGACCCAAACACAGCTCACCTCTCCCTCATTCTTGCTGAGGGTCGTAAAAGTGTACGAAGTGGAGCCAGAAAACAGAAGCTGCCAGACAAGCCTGAGAGGTTCACCCATCATCCGTTCGTCTTGGGGAAGGAGGGTTTCTCAACTGGCAAACACTACTTTGAGGTTGAGGTGGGGGAAAAGCAGAGCTGGATTGTTGGCTTGTGCCATGAGTCCGTACCAAGGAAGTCAAGAAGCGATCTGATTCCAGAAAATGGCTTCTGGGGATTAACGTTGCACGGTACCTCATACGCAGCCCTCGCCACGCCTATGTCCACTTTCACACCCAAAGTCATACCCCGAACCCTGGCAGTCTTCCTGGACTATGAAGCGGGTAAGATCATATTCTACAATATGGAAGACAAAACTCAGCTCTACGCCTACTTGCCTTGCATTTTCACCCGCACCTTGCGTCCATTTCTGTGCCCTGATCGCGATGGCGCAAAAAACACTGGTGCTCTGAGGATCCGTCCAGTGATAGGATGGGATTAAGAAAGCACTGCCAATGCTTTTACTTGTATGGGCTATGCTGTTCCTAATGTCTTGCTTTCCTTGTCACCATGTTAAGGAGAAGATTTAGTTGGCTATATTGTGCGTAATGAATTCAAATCCAACAAGAATGATCATCCTGGAAATTGCTGCTCTGTCGCTGAGGGTCACAGTCCTGTACTTGTGATCGATAGGCTCGCTTGCCCGTTAAGATGTTGATTTGTACATATTTATGTATTGTGTATAAAATGTGTATGAAACAAAGGCATCTGAGGGTGAATTTGTATTTGCAACAAAGCTGCTGTCATGCAACACCCATGTCACTTATCTGGAAAGACTGCTGATCCAAAACATCCACGTCTGCTCTTCTTGTAGCAACTGATCACTTTAAGCAAAGTTCAATTTGCACATTTACTAACTTTGGTATTGCGACTGATGCACACAAGGGATGTGCATGAATCCATGGGCGGTGCCTGAGGTGTAGTGCACAGTCTCCACTGTTCTGGTTTTGACGTTTTGTGACGCTTGTGAAACAATGGCTGGCTGGCATGGCTGTTATCTGCCTATTAAAAGTGACAGTGGTAAACTCATATGTGCTATTATTCTTTTTTTTATTGTTTTACCTTTATGTACCGTTTTCTTTCTAAGCTACAGTAACGGACTCCCTGCTCTGACCAGGTCTTGCTACCTCTCCAAATCTTGAAATAATCAAACATGTTTTAATGTTTCAATTCTGTTGACCCTGGTCCTTGCCAGTAAGGAGTATAGTAATGGATAGCCTTGCAGCAAGGGATTTTTTTAAAACTGACATGTGCTGTATGTAGGAAACTGGGCATTTAAGCTATGGGTAGAGATGTTATCCAGGCTCTGTGTTGTTGCTGGGATCAGTTGAAGAGCCAGTTCTTGGACGGTTCCCCCGCAACCACCAGCGCCTGGATACCCTAGCGGGTGATTAGCCACGCTTTACAAATCTGAGTTAATGGATGAATGGATTGAGAGGCCACATTCAATGTGAGCTATGGGTGGAGCTCCCACAGAACCAGAACGATCAAACACCTATTAATCCAGTTTCTATGGAGAACCAGTAGCTCACACGTGGCACTTGCAGAGGCCTTCCTCAGAGCAAGTGGCATATATTGTACAACTGTCAAGATTGAAGGCTCAAGATTTGCATCTAGTTCTCCGCTAGGAATCTTCATTACAGGGGCTCCACTTCAATGGTCAGACCACCATTTGCTTGCTTTCCAACATAAAACAACACTAAGCGATGCACCTAAAACCACCTTGCGTGCATCCACCTATCGACCATGGAACAAACTCAATTTTGAACACTTAGACACACACAGCTAACATCCAGTACATATCTAGACACAATAAATTCAGTTAAAAAGCTATGAGTGGCTACAGGAAGATGTTGATATCCTAATACCACTAGAAACGATATAACAGAACAAAAGAAACACACACCTTGAAGAAATACAGAGATAAAAGAGATCAAACAACAAATTAGGAAACTGCAACGTGCCTGGCTCAAAACAAAAACCAATCAAGACAAACTTCGTCTACAGAAACTTAACTGATTATACAAGCCAGCTATCAAAAAAGCTAAAAAAAAGAAATAAAAAAAAAAAAGATACTATTCAGACAGAATTCAAAATGCTAAATGTGCAAATAAAGAATTCTATAAAATTCTCACTGAATTTCGCAAAGCAAATTGCATAGAAGGAGCTCATCCCGTTACTCACGATTTCACAGTCAAACTGGCAAATCGTTGCACGGTCAAAGCAGAAACGTTGGACTCGTATTTAAAACAAAGAAAAACCACCAGCACAGACCCTTTTCCAAAACAACAATACAGGAATACGCTAGACCAGCCTCTCCATTCCTTCCAACAAATTTCACACAATGAATTTATAGACCTGGTCAAACCTTCAAGAAAATTCTTCTAACAACCTCTATTGCCACACCAGTAAGAAGAATCCTCAACAATTCCTTAACTACCGGAATATTTCCAGAAGAACTAAAAAAAGTCATACAGATGCCCATTACTGAAGAAAACAAACCTGGACCCGCTGAACCCCGACAACTACAGACCGATAAGAAATGGACCCTTCATGGGCAAACTGATAGAAAGATCAGCATTGGCCCAAATGTCACAGTTCATTGAAAATAATGCCATACTTTCAGACGTCCAAATGGGAATCCGTCCAGGAAGAGGCACAGAATCTGCCCTTGTTGCCATCTGAGATGACCTTAAGAACACAGTTGACCGCAACGGGGTTGCTGCACTACTTCTCTTGGACCTCTCAGCTGCCTTTGTATCAGAGTGTCGTGATCAACTACGTCAAAGACTACAAAGCTGGCATAAAGGGGACTGCTCTTGACTGGATCACATCCTACCTTCACAACAGAACTAATGTCATCCATACCCCCCTTTCTCTTCCAAATCGTACTTCACAGAAGCAGGGGTCCCTCAAGGTTCTATTATCTCACCCATGCTTTTCAACATTTACATGCAGTCATTACCAGCACTGATTAATCAATTTCTCCTCATGTGCTATACCTATGCATATAACACACAAATACTCCTTCAACTGGAATGCCCCAAAGACATTGGAAACTCACCAATTTTCAGTTGTCTCAGAGCCGTGGATCAATGGATGACATGGAGCCATCTCAAATTGAATGCTTCCAAAACGGAAATACCCACATGTGGCGATTAGAAAAATTATGACCCACTCCCCGTATGGCCTGATGATCTGGGAACACCGCCTAAAGTATCAAAGGAAGTAAGAAACCTCGGAATGACCATGGACTCCAAGCTATCAATGAATGCCCAAGTGGACAAACTAGCAAGATCAAGCTTTGTTACTATAAAAACTCTGCAATGCATCTGCCCCTACCTGGGATTCCCACACAAGTTCCAGGCTACCATCTCTCTTGTTCTGTCCAAACTCGATTACTCTAATAGCCTCTACCACAGATCACCTTTAACAACTATGAAAAGACTACAACGGATTCAGAACTCGGCTGCCAGACTGCACTTTCATATAAAACCGCAAGCCCCCATCTCCCTGCCTTGAGAGCCCTACATTGGCTACCGGTTGCCAGAGGATCCACATTCAAGCTGCTTTGTATCACCCACAAAGCGATATATGGAACAGGACCGCTCTTCATCAGGAATAAAATCACAAAATACAGTCAACAAAGGGACCTCCGCTGTAGAGTGGCGCCGTCTCAAAATCCCACCGTACAAGAAAAAAAACTATGGGTGGCACATCCTTCTCTGTTCAAGCAGCCAAACTATGGAACTCTTTACCTCCAAACATAAGATCCACGGAAAACCACCTCATCTTCAGAATTGTCTCTTCCCCACATAACCACCATACTCAAACATAAATATATAGCATATCCCTCTGTATATGAGCATTTATTTGGAATATAGATGTGTAACTACATATGTGTATTGCTGTGTATAATAATTTATGTTTTAAAGATATAGATATTCGTTAGTTCTGCTTAACAAATCTACATATTACTTATAACTACATTATTCTATGTTTAACATGTATATGTGATTGAATAAATAAGTAAATCTTTTATCATAACTATCTACAATTGCTTCACTATTGAATTACAAAAAAAAAATCAAAGTATAGCAAAACTTGAAAGTCTGACTTTATTAAATGCAACTTTAATCTACATATATTACCTTCCTTATACATATATACCTTCCATGTACTTATGTATCTTTATATTTATCACTTTGCTGCTTCTAATTCAGCATATCCAATGCACTTCCCTATTTCTCACCCTATATCTCTCGCAATATATCCTCTACCTCCACTCTGACTCATCTCAAACCTCATTCCACGGAGACGCGCAATTCAAAATGGCGGCTCGCCGCTGAACTCTGGCGCACCCGTCCTAACAACAAGGTTTTTATGCCGATTTTAACAGAAAAATTGGTTCCTGTAAACTTTAACCCTTACCTGCTTGTGGTGGGGAGCTTTTTGGATGTAATTGGTGGTGCTAGCTGATTTTGGACTTCCCTTGCACCCAGTTTCTCTTCCACCGAGGCTTCCTTCAGCTCTGCCTTCCGAGTTCCTGTCGAGACGGCAGAGTTTTTGTTTAGAAAGGGCGCGGCTTCAGCCTTGAAATCCTCCCACTGCTGGTTTTAGCTGCTGCTCCTGGATATTTCCTTCACTACTACATTGGTTTGGCATATTTGAGTACATTTCTGCAATTATTTACTATTTCACTTATAATTATACAATTTTGTTGAATATGGAAAGCAAAGCTTCAACTTTGTCAACGCATAAACAGACAGTGGCGGAGCTAACCACGCCTGGAGATGGCCGCCATCTGAGCGAGCTCCTTCGGTCGCCCTGATAATCCTGCAGATATCCTAAACGTCACGACCACAACTGCCCCTAGATAACAGTACTAGCGGACGGGAACACCACCCCGACAATAAGGAGCCGTGCTTACCGACTGGAACGCCTCCCTGGGTGAGAAATCCACCCCACAGCTCCGAGCCTGGAGTGCGGCCTGCGCGCGGAGTGGAGCGCGAGACTGGGTTGCAGCAGGGGGCGAGCTGATGCGGGCGTGAGTATCCCGCTCCGTGTGCATGAGCGGCGCTCTATCCTCCGATGCCCGGCTGCTGATCTTCGCGCGTGCACTCCGGAGGCCAGAGGAACGTCTACAGTCCTCGCCGGCGAGAGGGGTCTGCTCCGATCCTGGAGTGCGGCCGCGGAGCGGTGGTGTGGGCCTGACGGCGCTTGAGGCGGGACCGGGCCTGGCGGCGGCTGATCGGTGGCGGACTGCACTGCATACAGGCAAATGATCTCCTGCTACGGGCGGCGCAGTAATTGAAGAAAGCTGTGCGGCAGGGAGTAGCGTGGCGTACACCCTGCTGGGGCCCTGTGCCCTCTCCTGGCGGCTGTCGGGAGGGCGGCGGCACTGTGACAGACGAGTGGCTGATTGCAACCTGGCCGTTGGAGGGAAAGCTCCCAAGAGGAATGTTCAATATACCGGGGCGGCCTCTGAAATAGGCACAAGTGGACATTTCTGACGTTATAAGGCCCCCTTCTCTGGAGTACAGCCATTGGAGCAGCAAATAACATTACTGTTACGGCACAAATGCCCATAGCCACTGTACTGCCATAGAAATATACTGGCGTACTACACCTGCTCTTATACTGCTTCCTGCGCCTGGTGTCTTCCTTGCCTGTGAACATCCTGCACCTGAAGTTGAGTGTCTGAGGTGTTGCCGCCCCTGGTATTTCTGGACTGCTCCCTACCACTACACAATGGGCAAACCAGACAAAGTGCAACCCAAACTACATTTTGAGACGGCCAAGAAAGCAACAGAAACCGAGCAAGATGGACAGCAGGAGACACGACAAGTGGCCTCTGGGACTGCTGTTGATATACCGGCTATGTTCTCGACAATACAGACCTCGCTCACCACCATAGACGGCAAACTGGATTCCCTTACATATCAAGTCGACCGCATGTCTGAGAGACTAGACAAACATTCTGAGCGTATAGATACAGCGGAACGGCTCATTTCTGACTCTGAAGATGCCAACAGACAAATGGGCACCAGACAGGGGAGGATGGACTCTCAGTTGAAGGCGCTTGAGTTAACAACTGAAGACTTGGAAGCGCGGTCGCGCTGATGTAACCTTTGCCTAGTGGGCATAGCCGAGACCACCAATACTGTTCCAATGGAGCGTTACGTCGAGCAGCTTCTTATTGCCATACTAGGAAGAGACACCTTCTCTGCTGTCTTTATTGTAGAGCGTGCCCATAGATCCCCGGCTCCGCCGCCTGGATCCCGCCCTCGCCCTATAATTGCAAAACAACTGAATTATGGGGACCGCGACGCCGCTTTGCGCAGAGCCCGTGAATTGGGTAGCCTGAAATATCAAGATATGGATGTCTCCATCTATCCTGATTTTACTCCACAAGTGCAGGAAGCCCGGAAGAAGTTCATCGCTGTCAAAAAAATCCTCCGAGACTGCAACATACCCTACGCTATGCTTTACCCAGCAAAGCTGAGAATAACTGAGGGTGGTAAATCTGCAGTTTACAGTGATCCGAAGGACGTGCTTCAACATTTACGACAGAAGGGATTGCATCCGCCACGTCGAAGATCCCCTCGCAATGACCCTGAAGATCGTCTGGGCACCTCTGACATTGAATGAGACTTTCAATACCGGATAGTTATTACTGATAAGTATCGCATTGCGAACTGTTATTACTTAAGCATATCTGGGGACAGAGATCCGATGTAGACTTTACACTCTTTCGTTCTTTTGCATTATGTTCCTGTCTACAGTACTATATTGTCTGCAATAACTGCTAAATAATGCATATACTGCTGGTTGTGACGTTAAAAATATGTTGCTACATATCTCAGGGAGACCCCCCTGGTGTGCATCTGTCCCTAGGGGTGATCGGCGGGAAGCTCTTGCCCCCGTGCGTGTACCGCAGTATTCTTTCTCCCTACTAGTTGGATTAGGTAAGCTGGGGGGACTATTGTGCTCCTCTCGCATGGGGAATGTCTTCGTCATAGTTGGGTTGATGAAGTGGGTGGGATGGGTGGTGGGCATGGGGGAGGACGTTTTCGAAATACATGTTTTTTTGAGTCGAGTCATGCTGCAATTGATAACACACGCACAATCTCTCTTTCTACTTGTCCGGTACACTGCGATGATGCGACTGATGTCGCCACTAGATACCAAAAACTCCAGATATTCTGCTTGGTACTCTAATCTTAAACGAAACGATGCACCCAAATAATAAATTGGCCCCATTGACACTAGCCACCTGGAATGTGCGGGGCTTAAATAATCCGAGAAAAATCCGTCAGGTGCTCGCGCATCTCGACAGACATGCTGTAGCTATTGCTATGCTCCAGGAGACCCACTTGGCACCCACTAAGGCTGACAAATTAGGGAGACGTTGGGCAGAGTTAACTGTACACTCCTCTTATTCCAACTATGCGCGTGGAGTTGTCATTTTGATACGGAAGGGTACACATTTTATAGTGGAGCGCACCATCACTGACACGCAAGGACGCTATATTATTTTGACTGGTATCTTGAGAGGCACCAGACTAGGCCTCATAAATACCTATGGCCCCAATGTGGATGACCCTAACTTCTATCGGAAACTGTTTGCAGACCTGCCAGATATGGAGCTAATATGGGGAGGAGATCTTAATGTTGCTCTGGATAGTACGTGTGATAGATCCCCTAACACGACTGAAAGACACCAACATACCGCCGCTGTGATTAGGAATGGCATGATAGAATTCAAGTTGCATGACATATGGCGCAAGCGAAATCCTGGTGTTTGTGAAAGTACACATACCTCAACAGCACACAGTAGCTGGTCTAGGCTGGACTACTGGCTCCTCACAGACCAGGTATGCACATGGGCAACTGATGTCCATCATCTCCCGAAAACATTGTCCGATCAGAAACCTGTTGTACTGACACTACAAATTCCAACATACACACCCCCGCCGTTTCTATGGCGCTTTAACGCCAACTCCCTTCTAGATCCGTTATACACGGAGACAATCCACTCAGCGATAGAAGATTATTTCGCACTTAACGTCTCCTCGGTTCAGAGTGCAGGCACCCTCTTGGAGGCTTTCAAGGCGACCTTGCGGGGCATCTGCATGAGCAGCAGGGATCCTTAAGGATATCCGCGCGCAGCTGCAGCAATGCGAGACCCGTATTAGACGGCTTGAAGCAGAGTACGAGGCAACCAATGACGCCACTCTCTTGGGGACAATACGCACAGAAGTTAGTAATCACAATACTCTAGCATAGGAGGAACTGAAATATATAACGAAGCGGCTGGTGGCACGTAGGATGGGCGAGGGGGGCAGACCAGGCCGTCTACTTGCTAATAATATTCGCACAGAGCACAAACAACATACCGTTCTCCATATAATAGATGATGATGGTGCACCACACTATGACACAGCTGGCATTTTAAAGACATTTATGGACACCTACAGCTCTATAGACACCAACCCACCGCACCCACACCAGAACTTCTAACCTACCTTGATGACATTGCATTGGCCTGGCTCTCGGATGCGCAGCGTCACCTATTAGCACTACCCATCACGATAGAGGAGGTCCAGGAAGCAATAAAAACGTTACCAAACAACAAATCTCCAGAACCAGATGGTTACACTGGAGAATTTTATAAACACTACTCTGAATTGCTCTGCCCGTACTTGTTGGCAATGTATGATGAAGCCTACCACAATAACACCCTCCCCCCTACACTGAGGGAAGCCTTACTAGTGGCGCTCTTAAAACCAGACAAAAACCCAGAGAAAGCTGATTCCTATAGGCCATTATCATTAATAAATACGGACACTAAAATTTTAGCTAAAATAATTGCCACCCGCCTACAACCACTAATGTCCAACCTCATCTTACCTGACCAATCTGGGTTTATACCGGCCCGATCAACGGCCCATAATCTCCGCACTATATTCGCCCTTCTTCATCAACTAAATCCAGAACTAGAGGCTGTGGCGGTACTACTGGATGCGGCCAAGGCCTTTGATTCGATTGAATGGGGCTATTTATTCACCATATTGCAGCGAATCGGCCTCCCCCCTGTTTTATTGAACTGGATAAAATTATTGTATATGAAGCCTACTGCGCGCATCAGGGTAAATAGACATATCAGGAGCAATACCGATACAGCGGGGAACGCGACAAGGGTGCCCACTCTCCCCACTCCTTTTTGCTATAGCCTTTGGCCTGTAAAATTCGTCAAAAGTACGCACATACGGCGCTACGGTTTGTTGGCATATCGTTATATGCGGACGATATGGTCCTCTACGTTAGGGATCCCCATGACAATCTGGCCCCACTGCTTCGGGAATACATTAAATTCGGAAGACAATCCGGCCTTGCGATAAACTGGGCTAAGTCTGCAGTAATACCATTGACTATGAAAACCACGGCCCCTCAGATGGATTTTCCCCTTGTCTGGCAGGAGGACCCCATTAAATATCTAGGTATCTGGGTTCACCGAGACCCAGTGCAGGTGTTGCAGAGCAATTACGGCACTGCAATTACTAGAATAGAGACGCAGGTGGATAGGTGGATCACGCTGCCATTGTCCTTAGCGGACAGGATGTCACTGGTAAAAATGGTGATTCTCCCGAAGATGCTTTACCTTTTCACCAATATTCCTATACCCCCTGCGCCTATATTTAAGCGCCTGCGCGCTAGCGTGACGAAACTGATATGGGCAGGAAAACAGGCTAGAATCAGCCTTCTCACACTATCACTACCATATGCTGCAGGGGGATTCACGGTTCCTGACTTCTACCTATATTATTTATGCGTGCAAGCTCAGTACGCGCAATATTGGTTCCACCCAGTAAAATACATGCCGCACCTGGCAGTGGAAGATGGAGATGCTCACCCGATTAATCTAGCGAGTGTATTAACTCATAAACGGCCTCACCTATCCAAAGATGAGATCAATACAATACGAACTACCTCACTGGCGTGGGAGCACATGGCTCGACTTACAAACAAAATGCCACTGTACGCCCCGAATCTTCCATTGTCTCACCACTCAGCCCTATCGGTGACGCAGGAGAAGGGTAGTATGGGCCTGCTGACCCAGGTAGGCATTACAACGATGGGTGACATATCCTAGCGGGAGCTTTATAACGCCGCAGGATCTAGCATTCGTGAGCAATCAAACGCTTCTGTTTAAGTTTACATACCATAGATTACGAGCAGCAGTGCAAGCACACTACCCATCATTTCCTAATGAACCTCCCACATTAGAATCATTACGACTCCTGATTGCTACGCAGACCCATACCCACATTGTGCAGAAACTATATAGAGCCTTACAGAGGGATATTGGGGCTGACACGCATAAAGCGCAGGCTAGATGGAATGCCATCCTTGACAAACCACTTGAGTCGACAGAATGGCAGGCATGCTGTGCACTCACTGAGATTCTTACCCACAATGGCAATTTACGTATCCTCCATTATAAATATCTGCACCAGGTGTACCATACGCCAGTTAACCTACACAAACATGGGCTGAGGACGAATGCGAGTTGTAAGAGGTGCCATACGGATCAAGCTGATTTTGGTCATTTAGTGTGGTTTTGTTCAAAAATACATGCCTATTGGGAGCAAGTGGTCCAACTTTTAAATGATGTATTGCAATGTCGATTGGAATGTACAATGAAAACATGTCTTTTAGGCTACCTGCCAAGCTTGAAGTCTGTTAAAAAGAAACTCGCAGCTATTCTGTTATTGTTAGCGAAGCGCAGGGTGTCTATGCACTGGGACAGCTCGAAGACCCCAACCATAAAAAGCTGGATATCAGACTCTATATATTGTAAAGATAACTTTTTGTTGTACGCAGAAGAACTACCCACGGCCGCTAAGCCGCTTAATTTCTGGCAACCATTGTCCGACTATTTGGGTACCCATCCTGACTTAGGTGGAGCGCTGATATGATTGCTGGTCTTTTTACCCCATTTTTATTGATGTGGCTGGGAGATGTTGGAGAGACTGCTAGATTATATATTGCTATCTACTACTATGTACCGGACAAATGTTAATAATCGTTCATTGTATAATGTGCAAGTGTACTTGACTCGACGCTGAATTGTAAACATGATAACTGTATCTTGTTTTGCAAAAATTAATATAAAAAAAAAAAAAGCATAAACAGACAGTATCTCCACCTGTTAAGTCTAAAATGGTAGATGCATTGGAACCCTCCCTTATTATTATTTTGGAGGACCTACAGGCTGTTAGGTCAAATACAGACATTTTTGCCATGGAATTTAAAAATATACGTAAAGATATGGCTGGTTTTTCAATGAAGGTTGCGCATAATGAGATTTTTTTTTAAATGACATAACAAAAACAGATATGCTAGTGCCGCTTGTCAAAAAAAATCCCTCCATCAGTACTAGATTGCTTGAGTTAGAAATAGGCAATATAATTGCGCATTTTTAATTTGCCTGAAGATATAGAGGGGAATGACTGTAGATGCTACCTTGAGAACCTATTGTCTAGTTTATTAAACCTGAAGTTTTCAGAAAAATTTGAGATTGATAAAGCACATCATATTCCATTTCATTGTAAACCTAGCCAAACCAAACCTCATCAAGTAATTTATAAGGTTCTTCGTCATCACTATCTCATCCTTATTCGGAAAGCAGCTTGAGAAATTCCTTCTCCCCTGGTTAACGGCACTAAAATCTTCATTCATCAAGATTTTGCTAAGGAGACCGTCACCATTCGACGAGATTTTGCATCTCTGAGACCACGACTGAAAAAGTCCGGCTTCTAATATGGACTCTTTGATCCGTCCACCTTGCATATCTGGAAAGATGACATTTCCAAGTCCTTTCACCGTCCAGAAGACCTTCAAGCTTTTCTTGATAATCACTTTCCTTTCTCAATGGACACACATGACTCTTCAATTTGAAAATGTTTTGACCGCATTATAGCTTACTATCTTAATTGTTCAAATGGGAGTTCATGTGTGACACGTATTATAGGTTTTTACTATTCCTGTTATTGTATTTGATATTCTTCTTAGTACGGAGATCCCTCTTTGTCCTCTGTTTTTCTTCTCACATGCACGTGTGCGTCTCATCAATATCGATGTATGTTCTTCACTGTTTTATATGTGTTCTTTGTTTTATGTTTTTCTTTATGTTTTTCTTTATTTTGAATGCTACTTCATTGGTCTCTCTTGCTTCATCATCTCTTGTATATCTCTTCGTTCTGTTCTCTATCTTTGAATGTTAAGGGTTTACGACATCCAGTTAATGAAGATTTTAGATTACCTATTTAGGCAAAAAGCTGATATTTGTTTATTTCAAGAAACACATGTTGATGACAACATCTTAGCATATAAAATGGGTTGGTCAGATTATCTCTTCTCCAGCATTAGGTTAAAAACAAATGGTGTGGCTATTCTTTTTCCAAAAACTTCAATTGCAAATTTCTCTTGGTTAAAGTGAAACTTGGTAATACGATTTTAAACTTAATAAATATTTATGGTCCAACAGCAGATGACCCTAATTTTTAGAATCGTATTACCACTGAAATTCTTCAGCTTGGGAATGTTTCCTTGAGTGTGGGTGGAGATTTTAACTTGATAAGTGACCCCCTTTTAGATAGGCTATCATCTACTAAATTTACACCTCCAAAAGTGTAACTCCCTCAAAACTTTATTTAAAAACACTAAGCTTGTCGAAATTTGGAGACTGCATTTCCCCACTCAGAAAGACTTCACCTTTTTCTCCAATACCCATAACTCTCACTCACGCTTAGATTATTTGTTAGTATCTAGAGATTTGGTGAAATCTATAACTCCACTCTCTATTGGAAACATTGAAATTTCTGACCACGCAATTATTTCACTTTATCTACAAGTTAATAATTTTTCTGTTTCCCATTCCCGTTGGCGCATGAATGTAGATGTTGTCCTTCAAGATGTTCATAAAGACGCAATTTTAGCAGCTACTCGAGAGTATTATTCACTAAATCCTGATGGTGTTACCTCCCCTATTATAAAATGGGACGCTTTTAACCCATATTTAAGAGGGGTGGTTATTTCTATAATGGCCCATGAAAATAAGACTTAACACCAAATTATTACATTTAGAAAAGCAGATTGCAAAATTTTAACGATTCTCTCTTCCCAAAATATTGTTTTTAAAACCACGTTGCAAAAACTCATATGAATATAATTTAATACTAAGCAAAAGAGCTGGAATTCAGTTTGCTAATCAGTAAGCTAAATTTGCTTTTAATGCAAATAGGTCAGGGAAACGTTTAGCTAACTATCTTCGCATAAAAAAAAAATAGAAATCTAATTCATGCTATACACAGAGATAATGGTACCATTGCTGTGTCTACTTCAGACATTCTTGATGAATTCCTTAAATTGTATTCCTCATACAGTAGTCCAAATCTCCTTGATCCTCAAGTTAGACACTTTTTTTTTTTTAGCTTCTGCTCATTTACCGTAACTTTCCCAATCTGATAAAACCAAATTAGATAGCCAAATATCTACAGAAGAACTGCTATTCACTTAAACCCCAAAAGTCCCCTGGACCTGACGGCATTCCTGCAGAATTTTATAAAACTTTTGAAAGAGTTCTTACCCTTCATTTACATTAATTTTCTTACATTCACCCAATCTGGCTTACTCAGAGCTTCCTTCACAGAAGCTTTAATTATAGTTTTGCCTAAGCCAGATAAAGATCATACTAAGGTTTCCAATTATCGTCCTATCTTCCTAATAAATTAGGATTGTAAAATCTTTGCAAAAATCTTAGCTACTAGGTTAGCTCGTATTTTATTGTCCCTTATCCACATAGCTCAATCTGGGTTTATGTCAAAAAAGATTCTCTGTCAATAACACATGGCTCCTCTTTCATGTTATTGATAATGCTTCTACCTTTACTTCTACCGTTGGTTTTCTTGCTCCAGGTGCTGAAAAAGCGTTTGATAAAGTTCATTGGCAATTTCTTTTTCAAACGCTATCTTCCTTTAATTTTGGTAATAATTTTATAAAAATGGTTTCAACGTTCTATGCAGTGGCGGCTGGTGATATTTGAAAGTGGTGAGGTGTAAACCAATTCTGGTACTTCACTGCGGCGAGCGTAGCCCTAACCACCTACAAGGGGTTTGGGGGGTTATCCCCCCGAGAAAATTTTGAAAAAAGAGTGGGCAAATGGTGCATTTTCAAGCAAACCAGAAAGTGTGAAGAACAGCTCAGTCAATACTACTGTTTAGAGTTGTGGGAGTTAAGAAACCTTATAGAAGTTTGACACATAATGAGAATGCTCTGGGAATATGGAACTAAAATGAACAACAAAATAAACTGCAATTTACTGGTACCGCAGTAGCACAACTATTCTTAATCACACTAGATAGAACCACAAGCTAACATGTACAATACCATGATTGACAGGGTGATGAATTTACTTGGACACTAGCGCTTAGGGAATGTAGCTCATCATTTCATCATACAATGACAATTGCTTCCTTAGTCGTGGGTACTTGGGCCTCCCACACGAGTGAGGCACCATTTTTATCGGGAGACCTGGGGGAACACTGGGTGGTAGGAAATTTGTGTCAGCCCATTGATGCCACAACTTTCCCACAAAAATGTGTGGAAAAGGTGATTTTTTTCCAGCTAAATTTGAGGTTTGCAGGGGATTCTGGGTAAGAAAACGTTGGGGGATCCACGCAAGCCATACCTCCCTGGAATCCCTCGGGTGTCTAGTTTTCAGAAATGTGTGGGTTTGGTAGGTTTCCCTAGCTGGCCGCCGAGCACGGGGCCAAAAACCCAGGTGACCCCCTTGCAAAACCAGGTTGTTTTGTGATAGGCAATTTTGATGTCGCCTCAATACGTTTTGGGCCCTTGCCTGTCGCGGGTTCTTGGGCCTCCCACACGAGTGAGGCACCATTTTTATCGGGAGACCCGGGGGAACGCTGGGTGGTAGGAAATTTGTGTCAGCCTGGTGATGCCACAACTTTCCCACACAAAAATGTGTGGAAAAAGTGATTTTTTCCCAGCTAAATTTGAGGTTTGCAGGGGATTCTGGGTAAGAAAATGTTGGGGGATCCACGCAAGCCATACCTCCCTGGAATCCCCCGGGTGTCTAGTTTTCAGAAATGTGTGGGTTTGGTAGGTTTCCCTAGATGGCCGCCGAGCACGGGCCAAAGACCCAGGTGACACCCCTTGCAAAACCAGGTCGTTTTGTGATAGGCAAATTTGATGTTGCCTCAGTAGGTTTTGGGCCCTTGCCTGTCACGGGTCCTTGACCCACCCACGCGAGTGAGTTACCATTTCTATTGGGATACTTGGAGAAAGGCGGGGGGTAGGAAATTTGTTGTTTCTTTCTGCAGCGTGAAAATTTTGGCACAATAATGCAAGGAAAATGTGACAGACCCATTTTGAGGTTTGCAGGACATTGTGGGTAAGATAACTTTTAGGATCCACAAGAGAGACATCACCATGCACTCCCATGGGTGTTTAGTTTACGACAATATCTACAGTTGGTAGGTTATTCTTAGATGGAATGTACACCTTGGCAGAGAGACTAAAAAGACCAAGATTACTGCACAGCCATCTATTCCTCAAGCACACACACATACTGGTTGGATTTGGCACGAGGGCGAGTGATGGTTCAGTATATAAAATTTTATTAACACGAGAATTCGCAAAAATGAAATGCACTGTCAATAATTGAAAGGACAAAAAACTGAACTAGTGACTCGCAGCTCGTGAGCTGTAAAGCCACGTCAAGGCCCCAACCGCTTTACAGGGCATTCACACACCTTTCATACGTGATGCACACAAGACCATTCACACCACCAGGCACGAAACCAACACATTACAACATTTACAAAAAGGGACAAGGTACACCCTGCTTGAGAAAGACAGAAAAGACAAATATTTCTGCACAACCACCTATTTTTCAAGCACACAGACATACTGGTTGGATTTGGCACGAGGGTGAGTGATGGTTCAGTATATACAGTTGTATTAACCAGAGATTTCACAAAAATGAAATGCACTGTTAATAATTGAAAGGACGAGAAACTGAACCATTGACTCACAGCTCGTGAGCTGTAAAGCCACAACAAGGCACCAACCGCTTTACAGGCCATTCATAGGTGTGACACATACAAAACCATTCAAACCGCCAGCCGCGGGCCCAGCACATTACAACACTCACACCAGCAGACAGCGCCATTCAAGGGCCCATCACTGTCACACGCCCACATTCCTGACACAGCAACCACACCAGCTCACCGATTGCGTGGAGTGGTGTTTAGCTAGCAGTGTGTGTAGTGACCAGCAGCAAGTCACTACTCGCACCGCCAGCCAAGCGCCCGTCTACGCACACCGCCAGCCAAGCGCCAGTCCACGCACACCGCCAGCCAAGCGCCAGTCCACGCACACCGCCAGCCAAGCGCCAGTCCACACACACCACCAGCCAAGCGCCAGTCCACACACACCACCAGCCAAGCGCCAGTCCACGCACACCGCCAGCCAAGCGCTAGTCCACACACACCGCCAGCCAAGCGCTAGTCCACACACACCGCCAGCCAAGCGCCAATCCACGCACACCACCAGCCAAGCGCTAGTCCACGCACACCGCCAGCCAAGCGCCCGTCTACGCACACCGCCAGCCAAGCGCCAGTCCACACACACCGCCAGCCAAGCGCCAGTCCACGCACACCGCCAGCCAAGCGCTAGTCCACGCACACCGCCAGCCAAGCGCCAATCCACGCACACCGCCAGCAAGCGCCAGTCCACGCACACCGCCAGCCAAGCGCCAGTCCACGCACACCACCAGCCAAGCGCCAATCCACGCACACCGCCAGCCAAGCGCCAATCCACGCACACCGCCAGCCAAGCGCCAGTCCACGCACACTGCCAGCCAAGTGCCAGTCCACGCACACTGCCAGCCAAGTGCCAGTCCACGCACACTGCCAGCCAAGCGCCAATCCACGCACACCGCCAGCCTAGCGCCAGTCCACTCACCGCCAGCCAAGCGCCAGTCCACGCACACCGTCAGCCAAGCGCCAGTCCACGCACACCGTCAGCCAAGCGCCAGTCCACGCACACCGTCATAAATGTTTTTTAAACAAGAAAGAAAACACAAACCAAATGCAACTAGGTACAAAACTATAACTACAAAAACAACAGCAGTAACTAAAGACATCTTTCTATTGCCAAACGTAAAACTGAACTATATAAAACCATACAGACCAGGCAGTACACTATTAGACTCATGGTTGCTTCCAAAAACTCTTTTGAGTGTGATTCAATCTGAAACATGTGGGCACACACAGCCCAGGATTAGAAGGACAATCGGCACAGTGCATACGACTCTCCTTCCGCACACCTCTTCGCATGCAGACTCTACATCTCTTACAGGGATTGTTTTTTTGGGGCGTGGGAGGAATTAAATCAGGAAAGTGGCGATCTTTCAATCTAGCCACATACTCCACCACTCCAACTCTAGGAACACTTGCCTGTTCCACAACAACAAGGCTGCCTATCACAGACTCCTGAAACTGAACAAAAGTCATCTTTGACGCAGGAGAACACTCCTTGTACACAACAAAAGCATTGAAAGTTGCTAAATTGAAGAGATGGATGGCCAACTTCTTATACCAAATATAAGCCTTACGAATAGCAGTGTAAGGTTCCAACCTCTGATCTACTCTATCGACACCACCCATGTGCTTATTGTAGTCTACAATGCACACAGGTTTGCGCACTTCAGCAGCCTGACCCCAAACAGTAACAGGTGAAGTACTCTCATCATGAATGGTAGTCAGCATGTACACATCCCTCCTGTCCACAAATTTCACAGCTAGCAGTTCCTCACTACGCAAGGTACTGCACTGTCCCCTCTGAAGCTTTTTGCAAACAAGCTCTTTTGGGTAACCTTTACGGTTAGAGCGGATTGTGCCACAAGCAAAAGTGTCCACTTTGAACAATTCCTTAACTTCTACACTGCAATTGTTTATCAAGGAACAAGTGGTGGCCTCTGTTAAACAGTCCTCTAGCAAGATCCCACACAATTTTCTCAGAAACTCCAAAAGTGGACGGACAACCAGGGGGGTCAATAGTGGAATCCCTACCAGTGTACACCCGGAAATTATAGACATATCCTGTCCTACTCTCAGACAACATATACATCTTAATTCCATAACGTGCCCTCTTGCTAGGAATGTACTGTCTAAAAACCAAACGGCCCTTGAACAGGACCAAAGACTCATCAAGAGATATTTCTTTGCCTGGAGTATAGATCTCTGAAAATCGATCTACAAAGTGATCAAGAAAAGGCCGAATCTTAAAAAGACGGTCACAGTCAGGGTTATCTCGTGGCAACGCCAAAGCATTATCAACAAAATGCAGCATCCGAAGCAAAAGTAAATACCGATCACGACTCATAATTGCAGGAAATATGGCCGTTGCCATCAAGGGACTGGTAGACCAATATGAAGCCAGGGACGGCTTCCTTATCAAGTCCATCAAAAAAGTCAAACCCAAAAACTTCATCTCATCCAGATTTGTGGGAGTCCACCGGGTAGCTCTAGAGCGGGGCCTAAGTCTGGCACTGTTGTCCCTCAAAAACTGTTCAGCATACAAATTAGTCTGCTCAACAATCTCACCCAAAAATACATCATCCGGGGCGTGGCCAAGCAACATGGCCGACAGGACGTGAGCTCCTTCGGCTCCCGACCGGCCCGCCGCAATAATCCTTTCTAATCCTGACTAAGGGCGCCCACAACGCCATAATTGCAGAGCGGCAAGCCCTGAAGCGGGCAGCAAGGCTCCGGACTCGCCTCGGAGGTCTTCCCGATCCGGCGGAATCGTCTTGGCGGCTGGTGCCCCGGCAGCCTGTAGCTGCGCGAGACCGGGGATGCGGCCTACGCCCATGTGAGTGACCCCGGGCCCCGAGTGGGACTGATCGCCCTGCTGACGCCCGGCGCCCACCGGAGCGGCCCTCCTGCGTGTCCCGCCCACCGGACGTCTCCGGTGGACTGTGGGCCCTGATCCCCGTGCCGCGGCCTCTGAGGGCAGGAGGCCGGCCCGGAGTGCCATCGGGCGCGGCGCATTGACTGTGGGGGCCTGGGGGAGTGACGTGCACTTAACGGCCCGGACGGGGCTGTCCCTGCCTGCCGGGCCCCGGACTCGCCGGAGAGTCGGGCTGAGGGCCCTGCGGGGAGATCCTGGGCGGAGAGGCCTGCGGTGACGCATGACGGCCCGCTGCGAGGTGCTGTGGTTGAGCGCCCCCCACTGACAGTATAGGCCCCTGAGGAGTGGAGAGTGGCGCCTGGGCTCCGGCTGCTCGGCGTGGAGGGCTGACCTCATGGACGGAGTGGAGTGACCCTGCCCATCTGTGTGGAGTAGGGGTTCCTGGACGGCCATCTCCGGGGGGCTGTGGGAGCTCCTGAGAGAGGGCCCGTGGAATGGTCCTGACGTAGCAGCAGAGGGGCGGTGGACCCGAGTTCGCCGGCCTGACCTCCTGGGCCTGCGGCCACGCCGGAGTCGATGCTCTGGGGGTGTGAGGCTGGATCCCTGGACGCTGGATTGCTTTGCTGCGGGCCCAGTATCAGCAGAGAGGGGGAGAATATCTGGGCACTTTTGCCCTACAGGGCCGGAGCGGACTAGGAGGCCACCGTCGGTGCCAGCTTGGGCCCTACGACATGGGTAAGGATAAGCCCCCACGCGCCTCGCAGCCCAATACCATTACCCAATACACTACGCAGCGCCTCCCCACGCAGAGGATCACCCGCCAGACGGGGTTGGACGGCGGGGGCGACACCCCCCCTCCCGAGCCCTCCAGAGCGGAATTACTGGAGGCTATACGGAGCTCTCACACCGCCCTGGGAAACCAGATTGAGACGGTCTCCATAGACGTCAACCTGCTGCGAGTGGATCTGCGGAAGTTGGACAATGGCAGAGAGTGACATTGTCCAACTGCAGGGGGAGGTGGCATCACTGAAACATCAGGTTACCCAGCTCACCACCACGACTGGGGCGCTGGAGCGCAGGGCGGAGGAGGCGGAAGGTAGGGCCCGGCGCAGTAACATCAGGGTCCTGGGAATCCCGGAACGGGCGGAGCAGGGCCAGGCGGAGCAATTCCTGGAGGACTGGATCCGGACAAAGCTGTGTCCCAGGGGCCTGTCGACGGTCTTCGTGGTGGAGCGGGCGCACAGGGCGCTGGTCCCTCCGCCGCCGCCCGGGGCTCCGCCCAGGGCTATCATCGCAAAAATCCTGAACTATCGGGACCGGGATTGCATCTTGAGAGCTGCGCGGGAGGCACCGGACCTCTCCTATGAGAATGCCAAAATATCTATTTATCCTGATTACACCCGCCAAGTCCAGGAACAACGCAAATCCTATCTGGGGGTCAAGCAAAAGCTCCGTGAGCTTCACTTGCAGTATATGCTGTTGTACCCCGCAAAACTTAAGGTGATCATCCAGGGTAAGGCGCAGTTCTTCGACTCCCCGGAGGAGGTCTGGGAGTGGCTCGAGCTCCGGGGAGAGGCTCGCTCCGAGTATGACCGGGGGATCTCCCGGAGTAATTGGGGGACCAGACCGAGGCGCAGGAGTAGACGCGGGGGCCGGGTGCCAGCTGGTGCCCAGGAGGAACGACAACGGATCACGGTGGGGAACGATGGTGCTCTACGTATTGACTCTTCGGCCTCCGACACTTCTCCCCCACGGGGGACGGCGGGACTGCCTGAGGAGAGTTTGGTGCCGGACACCCTTTTATCCACCGACCCAGCGATCCCGGAAACCATTCTTGATCCGCCTCCTGCAGCGGAGGGCCCACCCTGAGTGTGCGGTGGCCCGTTGCCTCAAACGCAAGTGCCACAGGCGGTTGGTAGGTGCTGGTGAGGGGGCTGTGACTGCGACTCGGGGGGGACTTGCCCCCAGTCCCTCACCGGTGCATTGTCTCTCTACCATCTGCCTCGGACGTGGGTTCACTTCTGGGCCCTCCTGGCGGGTATCTTATCCTGTGGTGTGTTTTTTCTTCTGATGTGAGGTTGGGGGTGGGTGGGGTTGGGGGTTATGGGGTAGAGAGGGCTGTACATGCATTTGCTGAACTCGGGGATCCGATGATGGCTGGGTCTATGGGCTCCGCTCCTAGTCTTGCTTTGGTTTGTTTCATATGTATTGGTGAGTTGTGGGTCGGCCCGAGGCACTACCTCCTGGTATGTGCGGTGAGTCCGGGTAGGGGGTCGGCGTATTGGTTAGGGGGGGGGTTTATCTCTCTCCTTTGTTACAAAGTTAGGCCCAGTTGGGCTCATGGGATCGCTGTGCACGTCCTGGCACCAGCATGGGAAGGGCATTTCTGCGGGGTTTGTTGACAGTAAATTGCTCGGGGTGGGGGGAGGGGGCGTTACAGGGGATTTGTTGGTTTTTTATTGGCATTGTATGCATCACAGCTAGCGCGCAATATCTCTGTGGCTGCATGGGGCATGGGCTGCCCGGGTATGAGCCGTTTCAACTCCTATGGGGTTTAAAATTTTGAGCTGGAATGTAAGGGGGCTGGGTACCTGCACCAAGAGATACAGGGTCCTGTCTTTCCTTCGTAGGCATCAGGTCTCTGTAGCTTGCCTCCAGGAGACTCATCTTACGGATGAGGGGGCCCAACGCTTGGCAAAGAAATGGCGGGGTCAGGTCTTCCATTCCTCCTTCTCTAGTTATGCACGTGGGGTTCTTGTATGGGTGGCACCCGGGGTTCCGTTCGCTGTCCAATATGTCGAAGCTGATATCCAGGGGAGGTATCTCCTCCTTCGAGCTAAATTGGATGGTCAAGACGTGGCAATTGTGAATATTTATGCGCCCAACACGGATGACCCGGGGTTTTATCAGTCTCTACAGGAGCTTCTGGTCACGGAACTGGAGGTTCCATTGCTTTGGCTGGGAGATTTCAATTGTGTCCTTGATCCTGTCCTGGATAGGTCTCCCCCCCGCGCAGGGACGAAGCCTAGAATGACGGTGAAACTCCGGGAGGTAATGGAGAATTTGGGGGCCCAAGATGTATGGCGTCAAAGTCACCCCACCTTGAAAGTGTATACTTGTTACTCACCCACACACAACACACATAGCCGCCTGGACAGGGTCTTACTCACGAATCCTGGTGTCACCGTGTCCCTGGAGGTGACCCACTTGGCACGATTCCTATCTGACCATTCCCCGGTGGCGTGTGTACTGAACTGGGGAGCACCGAGGGGCAGATTGCGAACTTGGCGGTTGCCGGCAGAGATTCTTGAGGATCAGGTGGGGCGCCATCACGTGACTACTGCCCTTTCTGACTACATTGATCTAAATTGGGAGGGAACAGCCCAATCGCAGGCCACAAAATGGGAAGCCCTAAAAGCGGTGGTCCGAGGGGCATGTATGAGTGTGACGTATGGGGTACGGAAGCAACTCCAGCGCAAGCTACAGACGGAGGAGGGCCGACTGTTGGAGGTACAGACCTCGAGTGACACTGCCACAGTTGGGGGAGGGGGGGAACGAGAGATCCAGGAGCGTATTCACGACGTCCTGGATAGGCTGGATAAGTACACGCTCACAGGCTACCGACAACGCCTTTATAGAGAGGGGGACAAGTCAGGTCGCCTCTTGGCTTGGATCCTCCGTAGGGAACATGTCCCCGCGGCTATTGAGGCCTTAAGGGATTCTGCTGGATGCCTGGTGCACTCACAGGTGGGACTATTGCGGGTCCTTCGGTCGCATCTGCGGGCGGTGTACACAGCAGACCCGGTAGTGGGGGTGGCAACCTATCTCCCGTATCTCCAGGGGCTGACCCTGAGCACCTTATCTGAACAGGCGCGGGAGGAACTGGATGACCCAATTTCGCTCGCCGAGGTTCAAATCGCGCTGAAGCAGCTTCCGCGAGCCAAATCTCCGGGTGGCGATGGCTTTCCGTCCGAGTTTTATCATGCGTTCCCTGATGTCCTGTCCCCCCTTCTCTTGCAAGTCTACAACGAGGCCTTTGAACGGGGCATCCTCCCGCCCAGTATGACACAGGGGGAAATATGTATGATTTTAAAGCCAGGGGGTGACGCACATGAGCCCTCGTCGTATCGGCCAATCACGATGCTTAATACAGATATGAAAATTCTTTGCAAGTTGTAGGCGTCCCGTTTAGCGCCGCACATGCCCGGACTGGTCCACGAGGACCAATGTGGGTTCATACCGGGACGTAACACATCCATGAATCTGCGGCGATTGACTCATATACTCCATGAGGTGCGGGATAGGGAGGAGCAGATGGTGTTGGTCTCTGTTGACCTCGCCAAGGCGTTCGATACGGTCGATTGGGAGTATCTACTCGAGGTCTTGCGGGCGGTGGGACTGGGTCCTCAGTTTTGTCAATGGGTTCGTCTACTATATACGGCCCCCTGCGCCAGAGTCAAGCTTGGGGGTGCGCGGTCCGAGGAGTGGCGGCTGGGGAGGGTACACGACAGGGGTGTCCCCTCTCCCCACTCTGTTTGCTCTGGCTATAGAGCCTTTCGCGGTTCAGATTAGAGCGGACATGGCGCAGTGGGGTATTAGGCTAGGGGATACGACTCACGTCATTTCTCTATATGCGGACGATGCTTTGTTCTACTTGGTCTCTCCCCGCGAGGCCCTGCCGATGCTGCTGCACCACCTTGACCGGTTTGGAGAGGTCTCTGGACTGCGACTGAACCGTGACAAGTCCCTCGTGTTCCCATTGGCGGGACTTGCTATGGTGCCCCCTGAGGACCTACCGGACCTGGAGCTGCGTTGGGAGCGGACGGCATTTCGTTACCTGGGTATACAGGTGACCCTGACGGATGAACAAGCGTTGGCCCGTAACATGGACCGCGTCACTGCGGCTCTGCGGCACTCCGTGTCCTTCTGGAATACTCTCCCACTTTCCCTGATGGGTCGTCTCGCCATCTCCAAAATGGTGATGCTCCCCAGGGTGCTCTATGTGATACAGAACTCCCTGTGCCCTTTGCCGCCCCGGGTCTTCAAAACTCTTAATTCCTTGCTCACGTCTCTGCTCTGGGCAGGTCGGCGCAGTAGGGTGGCCCTTCAAACCATTGTCCGTAGTTATGAGGAGGGCGGTCTAGAGGCCCCTCGCTTTGACCTCTACTATTATGCCGCACACCTCCAACATGCGGCCCGTTGGTTTACTGACACAGACAACTGGGAGAAGCGCCTCTTGATGGATAGGGCGGACACCCAGACGTTGCAGGTCGCACTGATGCAAGGGGCGGGGTCTGAGGTGGGTCTCCCCTATGCTGTCAGGCAAACAGCCGCCGTCTGGCAACACTTAGTGGAGAGGGTCCTTCGAAGGGCGCCCTTTCATAGGGAGCTCTCGCTTTGGATACTGGCTCCATTTATGACAATGGAGCGGTCCGTGTCTTTCCAGGCCTGGAAAGAGGGTGGGTGCGACGTCCTCGCCGATCTGTATCCCAACGAAACCTTTCTTACATATGAGCAGGCAGTAGATAGCTTTGGCCTGGGACAAGGCCAATTTTTGCAGTTTGGGGGACTACAGGAGGTAGCGCGAATCACCTGGCCGCAATACTCAGAAATTCCACCGTTGACACGTACGCTGGATGTTATACTTATGTGTGGTAAGGGGCGCGGCTTGATCTCCCTTATATATGCAGCAATGAAACAGGACTCTGCCCCTCCGGTCCCACCGTCTAGGGCTGCCTGGGAGCGGGACCTTGCTACCCCGCTGGGGGAGGCACAGTGGATGCGCATTGGTTCCCTTACTCGCACTGTCTCATGCAATGCCCGCTTCCGACTTACACACTTTAACTATCTGCACCACACCTACCTTACCCCGGTGTCTTTGAGGCGCATTGATAATACAAGGGGCGCTGGTTGCCCTCGCTGTGCCGCAGATGGCGCCGGATTCCTACATTTGGCGTGGCAATGTCCATTGGTGGCGCAGTTCTGGACGGGGGTGGTGACTAGGGTGGTAACCGCCACGGGGATTCAGGTGGATCTCGACCCCTTGCACTGTTTACTAGGGATGGTTTGTAGGCCCAAGAGGAAGAAACTCTCCTATAAACTCCTACAGCTGATGCTGGTGCTCGCCAGGCATAGGGTGGCAATAACTTGGATGGGGCAGAGGGCCCCTGATCTTTCGACTTGGCTCAGGGATGCTCGAGAGTGGTCACTGGCCGAAGAGGTACACATGCAACTCTCCCGGCGGGATGAGAAATTGCAGGATGACCTGCTAGCTTGGCGGACCCTGTGTACCACTGGGTTGATGGAGGGGGACTCGCCCTCACGGGAGGCGACTGCGAGTGAGCAGAGTGATGCAGATGTCCCCGGGGGGATTGTCCCTGCGGAGGAAAGCGACACTTAACTTCAGTTGGGTGCACGATGTTGGGGATTGCCCTGCCTGTCGACCTCGTCCCTTTGGGCTGGGCTTCTGGAGGGCTTTCCAGACCCCCTTGTACTTACATTCTTTGGTTCGGCCATGTGTCCCATGCGACTGTACATGTATTTAATGATGTGTATGCATACGTTCTTTATTGATGCCAATGTATTGTTTCTTTTTGTTTTTCTGAAAATTGAAAATAAAGTTTAAAAAAAAAAAAAAAAAAATACATCATTTATGAACAACTGAAAAAACTGTATAGGCAAAAAAAATTCACAATCCACTATACACCCTGCATCACCACTAAAGGCAGGCAGCACCGGCTGCACCATGTTTTGATCAACCCAGAGTCCAGCACTTCCAGTAGGAAGCCTTGCAGCCTCAGGCTGCAATCCAGATGCCTCTTGCACCATCGGCACATCAGTGTCCTCCTCTAAAACAGGCACTTCATCCGCACTGAGTGTAGCTTCATCCGCACTGAGAGTAGCATCATCATCCGATGATTCCATGTGGAGAGAAAACTCACTGCCTGAATCTTCCCCTCCCTCCTCTCCCTCAGATGCAGTCAGTCTCATAATCCTGCTCAGAGGAAGATTCAAGAAGCATACCAACCACCTGCTGAGCAGTAATTCTATGGCTAGCCATAATGCTTACTAATAAAGGTAACTTGTCAAACAAGTCAACAACAACAAACCCTTTGTAAAAAAAGAAATGAACAAAATGTAGCTTTATCACAAAGACCTATATACTCCAACACTATACCACTCACTTGCCAGAAGCAGCTAGACTCACTTCCACCTACTCTGCACAGACACAGTAAAGACCAACAGTATCCCACTAAAAAAGAAAATTACATACAAGACAACGCAAAACACAATGCAAAACTTTCATGCACAAACACTAACTAAATATGCTGCTATTATGACACCACTTACAAAAAATGTATCCATGCATGACAATAATACTCATTTGAAGTAAATACAACAAAAATGTTTTTCTTACCAAAAAAAATGCAAATACGGAAAACTGCAGAACAACCACTGCCGAAACCGCAAACAGGAATCAAAAGCTTTACACTAGAATAAAAAGGAGAAAAAAAAACATTACAATCACATATGCAAATAATGCACCAGTCCACACACAATCCACCAGCCAAGCTAAGGGGTAGGTGGGCCTAACAGTATAAATAAAATATTCACCCCCGTAATTGGGGAGCAACCCTTGCCCAAGAGGCCACTCCCCAACACCAAAATTAAAAAAACCCTGGTGTCTAGTGGCTTTTGTCCCCCTTGGGGGCAGATGGGCATAAAAACGTACTGCTGATCTGCCACCCAAAGAGGGCAGAAATGGCCCCAATCATTCTTCCATAAAGGGGAGCAACCCTTGCCCAAGGTGCCGCTCCCCAACATAACAAAAAAAATCCCTGGTGGTCTAGTGGCCATATAATGAAAGAAATCCGCCGATCTGACCCCCAGGGGGGCAGAAACGGCCAAATTAATGCTCCCCAAAGGGGAGCGACCCTTGCCCAAGGGGCCACTCCCCACAAATCCCTGGTGGTCTAGTGGGCCACTAAATAAAAAATGGCGAGATCTGCCCCCCAAGGGGGGGGGGGGAACAGACAGCCAAAAACATTGCCCCCAAGGGGGAACGACCCTTGCCCAAGGGGCCACTCCCCACAAATTAATCCCTGGTGGTCTAGTGGGCCACTAAATAAATAAATATGGTGAGATCTGCCCCCCCCCCAGGGGGCAGACAGCCAAAAACAATGCCCCCCAAGGGGAGCGACCGTTGCCCAAGGGGCCACTCCCCATAAATGTATCCCTGGTGGTCCAGTGGGCCACTTTAATTTAAAAATAATGGCGCGATCTGCCCCCTAGGGGGGCAGACAGCCAAAACATATTGCCCCCAAATAGGGGAGCGACCCTTGTCTAAGGGGCCGCTCCCCGCAAACAGCTGATCAATTACCAAAAAGAAAGAATCCCTGGTGTCTAGTGGGCATTCCTGCTGCACGATCGCATGATCGTGCAGCAGGAATGCTCAAAAGAGGCATCAGGGGAAAGGAAAACCCTTTCCTCTGATGCCTCTTTTTTTAAATTCCCCCCCCCCCCCTCCCACGAGGAGAAACTCACCTCCTCTCCGAAGACCCGCTGGAAGCAAATGGCTTCCAGCGCGTTGGGAATCACCTAATGACATCAGCGCGCTGGTGTCATTGATGACGTGGAGGGGGTGCGGGGGGAGGCAGGGGAAGGGCTTCCCCTGCCATCCCCGGTGGGGGCACCATAGAGGGCGGCCCACGGGGGAGTGCAAGCGCTTTCCCCGTGGGTGGGTGCTAGGACGGCTGGGAGCTGTCCGACGCACACGCCCACCGTGACGTCGGACGGCTCCCGGCCGTCCGGCGCACGGAAGGGGTTAAGTAGCAGCACACTGTCATTTGCAATCAGCAGCTTTTACATTGAAATACCCACAGAATTTCCCACTGACATATGGTTTTAAAACTAGTGTACAATGTCTGGAAATCGAGTTTCTGCAAATATTTGTCATTTGCACATCACCAAGTAAAATGTTCTGATTTGTTTTGCTCCTGTGTAAATCTTTGTTTGCATCACACTTCTGAATTACAAAAAAAAGTTCTTTCATAATTCCGGATATATTTTGAAATACTTGTGCTATTCATTTACAAGCTGTTTAAATGTTGTATTAGAAAAAAAACCTGACATTTTACAGCCTTTTGTTTCACAATTATTGGCAGATAGCTCACATGACAAACAAGCATTGGCATAGCCAATAGGTCTCGCCTTTGGGACCTTATAAGTGTTTAGTTATCCAGCACAATATCCTTGGTGCAACAACATCAACTGTTGCATGGCTAAACACTTATAAGGTCCCAAAGGCGAGACCTATTGGCTATGCCAGTGCTTGTTTGTGTTATAGTTACAATGTCTTCCATATTGCTGTGTAAAGTACTTCATTTTAGCCCAATTAGATTTGCACGGCACTATCAAAATGACTACCTAGGTTATAGCGGCTGCAGCGCGGGCCAGGTTAGTGTGAGAGCCATAGCCCCAGCCTGCTGTAATCTCTAGCACCTGAACTGTGGGCACTGATGAGAAATCTGGTTGTTTCCAGTAAACTGTACGTCTCAGATAATTTCTTCATAAACCAAAACTGAAAACACCCATATTGACTGTACATTTCTATGGGCCCTGGGCCCAGTGATGTCATCATTTTATGAAAATGTTCCCTTTCTTCGCTGTTCACTAAAACAGTCAAAGAAAATATGACATTTTCAAAGCAAGTGCCACAGTTAAATATGAGCAAGTTAATAAACCCCTAGGAAATAAAAACAGACTTTGTTTAAAGGTGAGTATTCACGTCTTTTCCATCACGTACATACCTGAGCTTATTTTCCTCTGCGTACTTTTTTGAAATGCAGATTTTTTGTTTGAAAGTAATAAAATAAAATAAAAAACTGAGACCGAAGGCGGCACCCATAAAGGTCACAGATGTCCAGTCAGTGCCATGGTTGGGTTAGGGGGGAGGGGGAGCATTGGGGCAAAGAGTGTTTTGGAGATCTGAGACGAGGATGGCATCAGCTATTTACAGAGGGGCTCCCACAGTTAAACATGGAACCCGTGAACCCGAAAAGTGCTAAAGAACGGTAGTCCCCATCCACAAGCCCACACAATAAACCTGGAACAATGAATAAAGGAACAGAAACAAATAATTGAGGATGGGGTACATATGCAAACATTTCTTTAAAAAACAATGTGCATTGAAACACAACCAAAACTACAGTGGTGTGTCTGTGAGATTTATCCCACCGCCCGCCTCCTTCCTCCCCTCTCAAAGGGCGGCGGACACAGGGAGATTTTCCGGAGGCAAGGATTTAAATGCTATCGGCGAAGGACGCCTCCCTTCATTGAGTGGGCTCGCACTGTACCTTTTCTGTGTTTCAACGAAACCAGAGAGAGATGTGTTGTTGTATTAACAAACAACTTCTAAATAAATAAGTGGCTTAACGGCCAGAGCGGCCGATTTTGAAGCTGGTGAATCAGGTTCGAGTCTTGCCGGTGGCTCAAGCATCCTGTGATTCTAGTCTTGCCGGTGGCTTAAGCATCCTGTGATTCTGGGTAAATTACTTATTCTCCCCGTGCCTAAAAATGAATGTGTCCGTCTATAATGTAACTGGTGCTCATGTAAAGCGCTTTGATACCTTCGGGTCGAGTTCGCGCTATATAAAACTACAAATACAAAAAAACTCAACACATACCTGCCGTGAAGCAATAAGGACTTTGCCGTGCAGTTATGAGCTTAGCAATGCAAAAGAGATGTTCTTGTCGCAAGACCTTCCGACTGGAAGAATGTGCGATTTATAATAGGCGCGAATGAACCACAATAACTTTTGTGTGACTTGGACCCGATATATTCTAAGTATCTACGGACTCAATGGAAAGCTCGATCTAAAAAGAACATGTAGCGCAACGTGTCCGTTCAAGGCCAGCAGTGACTAGAACCCAAACAGAGTTGTTGTCCACACAGAGCAGGTGTTAAAATATTTCTGTATCAAGAGTGCCACTAACAGGAAATCAAAACAAGGGGAGGGGATGGTGAATCATCGGTGCTGCGTGGGCTGCCGGGGAGAAAAGAGCCCTACAAGCAGGAGGAGGCAGCTGCAGCCCGAGGAAAGTGAGTGAGGAGCAGTACGAAGGGAGCCGGCGAGAGCAGGGGGAGGAGAGCGAGCATCATCATCAAAGAACAGGAACGGACGAGACACGCACAGCGTTTCCCTTGCGGGAGCGAGCAGCAGCGCCATCTGTTTCAAAAGCGCGAGCAAGATAATTAAAAACAGATGGCGCTGCTGCTCGCTCCCGCAAGGGAAACGCCAAACGTGCACGAGTGCCAATAGAAACCAATGCAAAACATGCACGCGTTTCAAGCAAAGTCCTGAGCGATTCCAAAAGGTCCCCTCCTAAGCAGCGCTTGCGCGCTGCGTAGGCGAGACCTAAAAAGCACTAACTATAATAAGAGAAAGAAAACTAAACACCATTTTCCAGGAACAGATCAGCAACAATTAGTAAAAAGACAAACTGACATTTGACCTCTGTCCTTGAACAGACAGCAAATGTGTCAAGACAAAAACAAGATTTAAAGGCGTCTTTATTGCTCATTCGCTTTCTGAATGAGCAGAACACCTGTTCTTTCCAGTTTAAGTTAACTCGCCAGCACGGACCAGTAAATGCTAAAAATAGCTCGACCTGATAAAATGTGGGCAAGTGGATTTTTCGATTCCTGTAAATGGCTACTGATAAAACTAAACTTAGTTTCGCAATTTCCTCTTTCATCACTTTTGTCTATGTCCAATTCAAATAAACTTCTTAAACCCTCCCCCATCATAGCATCCACTAAATAGATTATTTCTGACTTTGATGCTTCTTTTTCGTCACATATTTCAGATTCTACTATGATTTCTCTTTGGCACAATCCTAAACTAAAGTTCAATCGTACTTTTGGAAATCATGGATAACTGCTGGTATTCTCTTCCTTCAGGATATTTACAAAAAGGGTTTTGTTACCATTCTCTGAATTACAAATGTTATTCATGTTACCGGATGCTGAAGCTCTTAAATAATAAATTATTTGTAATGTTTTACTTAATTTCTTCCCAAATGTGTTACCCTAGGTTACTACCCCTGATTCGGTAACCTGTATTAGGGCTTTTTCAGCTTCCTAGCATGCCGTCTCCAAATTTTACAAACAGATAAATTGTACGAGTGCAGCTAACCTAACTTTGTTTAGCTACCCTTTGGAATACAGAACTCTCAATGCATTTTTCTTTAAATGAGTGGAGGCGAATATGGATTACTAATATTTCAGGGTGGTTCCCTGCATCATTATTTGAAACTAACGTTTTTATTTTATTTAATTGTTTATGGACTCCCTATAAATTATATAAGGCTAAACTTGTTGAATCCCCACTTTGTTGGCATTGCAAATGTTATGAGGGTACTTTAAAGCATGTTCTTTTTGAATGTGCAGTAATATTTCAGTTTTGTAGGAATGTTTGGGATATTATTGTTAAAATACTTTGTATCTCTGACGCCCTCACCTATAGCATGCTTATTTGCAAATCTCATGTTTTATCTTCTACCTTAGCAGAGTCCCAATCTAAAGTTTTTGATCTTCTTATTTCTATCATAATTAAATCTATTACCTCTAATTGGAGGTCAGCTTGGGCAGTATCAGTCCAGGCTTGGTGGTCTTATGTTACTTCTGTTAGATCTGGTGCCCAATTGTCCTATAAGGGAACGTGTACAAAGTTTTTTTTATTTCATAAACGTTGTAAGCGTATTGCTCTGAGAAGTAGCCTTTGTTTGTTCTGTATTCACTCATTCTTTTCTATTGCCTCCATGACCATTGTAAACCCTGGTGTGTGTGTATAAATATTATATATATATATATATACACACTACTATGAGAATGTTTTTGAGTTAAGTATCGATTTGTTATATATATACCAACATTGTATCACTTTGTTTTGTCTTTGTTTGCAAAACCCAATAAAATATTTTGAACATGAAACCTCATTCTACCTCCACTCTCAAAATTCATCCCAAACCCCATATCACTACTATGATCCCCAATATAACCCTTTCTAGACTCTTCTCTCCTCTACCCCTCCTTACATCATCTCATACCTCTTTTAATATTCAGATCTCCCAATCAAGCCTTTCTAAACATTTCCCTCTGACTTTTTCCCCGCCACCTCCCCTTTACTCATCCCAAACCTCCTCCTATCGCTACGAACAAAAAAAAAAAAAATAATCTAGACTTTCTTCTTCTATTCCTTTTACAATCCAAATAACAGACTAACATGTCCACCACTCAAATTCATTTCATATTTTCCTACACTAATTCACCACTAATCCTTTTTATGTTCCAGAGTAGCATGCTACTCGCTGAAAAAGTGCTTCAACGCCTCGTCGGGGGTAGTAAGCGCTATATAATGCAATTACAGTTCAATACAATCATAAACAATGGATTCTTCCAACCTTGCACAGGAGGCCCATGTGACGTCAGCCTCGAGGCAAAGTATCACACATGTGATCATCGAATTACCAGACCAGCCTGATATCAGGCAGAGCAAAATATATGTACATCCTCAATCAGGAAAAATTCTGGCTCGCCCACCACAAGACACAGGCCAACACTTCTGAAAAAGAGGAAGCTAACATTTGAGGAGACTATCTCCAAGGAGCTGCACACATTTCTCAAACTAAAGAAATTTAGGTAAAAAATACACCAGCCCTGTTCCTAAAGCTCCATTTAGCCCTGTCTGTGCACCACCTCCGCTCTCATCTTCTTTGCAGCACTCAACACATGCATATTGATCAGGGCAGTACATTTAACCCTGAGGAGCCATACTACAAGCCTATCCTGGCAGATGATAGGGATGATCTTTTGCAGGATTATAACGTGGGCTCTCAGGATGATAACACCTTTGAGCAGTACCTGGGGAAGGCTTCACCGCAAGATGACACAACCTATCACATGGTCATTCAGAAAGCAGAAGATCACCACAAGGTTAAGTTTCAGATCATTGAGGAAGAAAACTACTTCCCTATAAAGAGACTGTCTAAAATGGAGACGTTCGTACAATGTTTGCCCATGATGAAGAGCATGACAAAATGTGCAATGGAAAATGTTAAGGAGCGCATCAAGGTCAGGGTTGTTCCTTTCAAGGTAGAAAATAAATACAAGCCTGCACCTGAAGACCCACACTGCATCAGGGGTCATGTACCACCTAACTTCCAAGTAATGCATACTGCTACAAAAAGATCAGTGGAGGTGTAGTACGTACAGGGAAGGAGAACCAGAAGATTAATGCGGCAGTGAAACGAGCTGTAGTGGAAGTTGCATCACAGTAGTGCCTAGCCAATTCTGTGGGCCTCCTCTCAAGGTCTGACAGATAGCATTGGAATGGGATGGAGGAATTGATAAAGCATCTCTCTGAGGGTTACCGTAAATGTGGCAGAGAGCTAGTGCAAGAAGGGAAGTTTATATTTAATGCGAACATTGCGCATTAGATGCTGCAGACACAGCCTCAAGGGATATAAATACCACTGTCATCCTTAGGAGATCTGCCTGGCTCCATGTGTCTGGATTTTGTCATATAATCAGTGTGCCTATGTGTTTGGGCCCCAAATGAACACAATGATGGTGAAAATAAAGAGGAGAAATGCAGAAAAAGCCCTGGGGGCACTGCAGACCCAAACTGGCAAAACTGTTAGTTTCACACGCTTGATTGCACATGCATCCACTACAGAAGTGTCTGTTCAGGCAGTGGTCACAGCAACGGGTCAATGGGAAGAGCTAGTGTTAGTAGAGGCTAAAGCTAAACACATTCTCAAATGGTGGAACGACAAAAGTTGCTTCTGGGCAGATTATTTCTTTGACCGTTAGCAGCAGGTGACCAATATCACAGACGCATCACAGTGTGGGGAGCGCATTTAGGAAGTCTGGAAGTTGAAGGAACCTGGATGCAGCAGCAGAAAGTACATATCAATTTATATCAGTAGTCCAGTTAGCACTCACAGCAAGATGGGTCTAGTGAAAACTGACAACTTGAATGCAGTGTATTACATCCAGAAACAAGGAGGCACTTTCTTACCTCAGCTGTCAGCATTAGCACAATTGATATGACAATGGCCAGTCATCTTCAAATATTATTATTTTTTTTGTCCTCATTTGCCATATTTGTTCCAAATGAAAGCTCCAGGCTTCCCTTTTACCTTGGTAGTCTGCCCTCCTAGAAAGCCTTCGAGACGACAACATTATAGAAAGGGGGTCTTGACTACCATGTCCTGTCCCCAAATGGCTATAATCATTGGACCTAATCGATAATATAACAACTCTGACCCTTCCTAATTAAGCTTGAAAGTTATATTCCATCACTCCTTTTCAACCAGGTAGTCAGGGGGACCCATAGCTTAGCCACTTTTTTTGAAGACATGTGATTCAAAGCCATCTTATGAACATAAAGTACTGAGTCAAGCCATTCTAATTTTGAGGGTGGCGACGGTTGAATCCAATATTTACAGATCTGTCTTCTTCCCAACAAAATTAAATAAAAAGTTAATTTGTTGCTGTTAGAAATGGGGGTCTCTAGTTGGCAGGGCCTGGCACCTTTGTCCAAGTAGGGACCCTTCTTCCTAGTCAGGATAAGGGAGTAACACTCCTAAAATTACCCCTGCTCACCCCCTTGGTAGCTTGGCACGAGCAGTCAGGCTTATCTTAGAGGCAGTGTGTAAAGCATTTGCACATAACCAACAGAAATACAGTGTAAGCACCACAAAAGGACACCACACCAGTTTAGAAAAATATCCAGTATTTTTATATACTTAAGACAAGACCAAAAACGATAAAGAATCCACAGTACAGTACTTGAAAAATAGATACTTTGCAAGATGTCTTCTAAACTGCAGAAATACCTCAAAAACACAGTTCGTACGAGTCGGTAGCTCCGTCTGGGGCTACCGCGAGGCTGAAAACGACAGGTGCAGGGCGCAGTGTCCTCTCGATGCGGTGCAGGCAGCGGCTCGGTGACAATCTCCAGACTGCGTCGGTGAGAGCAAGGCTTACGGTGCAGGGCGAGACGGTGCGCTATGCGGTGCTGGCAGGTTGCGGTGCAGGCGACAGAGCCGGTTTGCGGGAGCTGGCGTCGGTCGGCCCAGACGGCTGTGTGGGACGAGGCGGTGCATCGTGAAACTTTACGAGCGGTGCCCCCAACCACGATGCGGTCACGGGTGTCGAGTCAGCAGCAGCGACAGCGTCGGTGAGACCAGGATGGCGAAGTGAAGCGGTGCGGACTGCGGTGCCCACAGGTCACGGTGCAAGCAGTGGCTCGGTGGCGGAGGCAGTCGTCGGTGAGACCAGGGTTGTAGGGCGAAATGAGGACGGGGCGGTCTGCGATGCCGTCAGGACACAGAGCCATCGACGGAGTCGGTGACGGAGTCAGTTGCGGTACCCTTCTCTGTGGCAACTGAAACAGCGGCTCCAGAAGCGGTACCCAGATGTTGGAGAAGTCTTTGCAGTCCCTGAGACTTCAGAACAGGAGGCCAGCTCAATTTCAGGCCCTTGGAGATACTCAGCACAAGTAAAGAAAGTTCAGTCCAGTCCTTTCACTGCCCAAGGCAGAAGCAGCAACTGCAGGTCAACCCAACAAAGTAACAACACAGCAAAGGGGCAGTACTCCTCCTGGCAGCTCTTCCAGCTCTTCTTCTTGGCAGGTTCCTTGATTCCAGCGAGTTCTAAAATTCAGGGGTTTGGGCTCCACTTTTTATAGCCCAAAATCCTTTGTCCTCTCAGGCAGAGAGTGTGTGTGCCCAGCCAGAACCAGTTCTGCCCTCTCTGGTGTGGCTTCCTGGCAGGAGGTGGAGACGGCATTGTCAGAGGCAGACCAGGCCCATTCAGGTGCAAGGAAATCTCCTCCCCCCTACTCTAAATGCAGCTCAGGTCTATTCAGCCCTTTCCTGACCCACCTAGACTATCTGGAGCCTCTGTTGCTCCCCAGCCCCTGTCATCCAAAACCCAGACAGTCAATCCACAAACCCAGCAGAGGCCTGCTGGATGGCTGAGCAAAAAAATACCTACTTTCTAAAAGTGGTATTTTCAAACACAGAATGTAAAAATCACCTTCACTACTAAAAGATGCATCTTTAGATTCTGAGTTCAGGCATACTAAACTTTATTTTCCTACCTAGTTCCCAGGGCCAACTAGTTATGTTTATAAGATGTTATAAACAAACTCCCCATTCTGTCCTATGGGGAACAGGTAGCCTTGCAATAGTGAAAAAAGAAATCGGCAGTATTTCACTATCAGGACATGCCACACACACCAGGGCATGTCCTACCTTTCACATACACTGCACCCTGCCCACAGGGGGTATCTTGGGCCTACCTTAGGGGTGACTGACATGTAAGAAAAGGGAAGGTTAGGGCCTGGCAAGTGGGTGCACTTGCCAAGTCGACATGGCAGTACCAGACTGCACACAATCTCTGCAATGGCAGGCCAGAGTTACATTTACGGGCTGTTTGTGTGGGTGGCACAATCCAGTGCTGCAGCCCACTAACAGCATTTGATTTACAGGCCCTGGTACACTCAGTGCACTTTACTAGGGACTGACGCATAAATCAAATAGGCCAATCATGGAAACACCAATCCATAACACATTTTACCACAGGAGCACTTGCACTTTGGAGAAGTGTGGCTCAATGGTTAGAGCGGCAGACCCTGATGCAGAGATCTGGCCCGGGACCAGGGTTCAATTCCCGCCTCGGCGGGTCTTGGGCTCAATTTCCTCGGACCTGATAATTCTCGCCTCGGTGCCTATTCTAATCATGGGTCCCACTCTGCAACTCTGGGCAATAGCTTGCTTAATCTCCACAACGGCCCCAACAGCGCTGGGATGCCTGGCTTCACCCTGGGGGTGCCCAGGAGTGGACATTTCACAGGGAAAAGCCAGGAAGGGTTCCACAGCGGTATGCGTACAGCGCCAGGACACCTCTTTGGGGGTATAAGTGCGCTTTACAAGTACGAATTTCATTTCATTTCACTTTACCACTGATCAGCAGTGAGAAAAGTGTGCAAAAACACTAAGCCAGCAAAAAACAGAGTCAAAACCAGGAGGTCAGAAAGCAAAAACTCAGGGGAAACACGCCAAAAGATGCCAAGTCTAACGCATGTCCCCTCCAGCTTAAAGTAGGGAGAACTACCCAACCTCCTGGGAGTTCTCTTTACTAAGGCGGAAGAACCTGGACAGACCATCTGCGTTGGCGTGTTCTGTGCCAGGGCGGTGTTCCACGGTAAAGTCCATTCCCTGTAGGGAGATGGACCACAACAGCAGTTTTGGATTCTCACCCCTCATTTGCATCAATCATCGGAGGGGCCTGTGGTCTGTCTGAACCCGGAAGTGAGTCCCAAACAGGTAGGGCCTCAGCTTCTTCAGTGCCAAGACCACAGCAAAAGCTTCCCTTTCTATGGCATTCCACCTCTGTTCCCTGGGGAGTAGTCTCCTGCTAAGGAAGACTACAGGCTGGTCTAGGCCCTCTTCATTCAGTTGTGAGAGCACCGCTCCCACACCATGCTCTGAAGCGTCGGTCTGCACGACGAATTCCTTGGAGAAGTCGGGTGCTTTGAGCACGGGCGCCGTGCACATGGCGGCCTTCAGGGCATCAAAAGCTTTCTGGCAGGACTCAGTCCAGATCACCTTCGTGGGTTGCTTCCTGGAAGTCAGCTCTGTTAAGGGGGCAACAATGGTGCCATACCCCTTACAAACCTCCTGTAGTACCCGGTGAGACCTAAAAGGGCTCTCATCTCTGTCTGAGTCTTGGGGGGGCTCCCAAGCCAGAATGGTGTCAATCTTGGGTTGTAGGGGCGCCACCTGGCCGCTTCCTACCTGGTGTCCCAAGTACACCACAGAACCCTGCCCGATCTGGCACTTACTGGCCTTGATCGTGAGGCCTGCCCTCTGCAGAGCCCTCAACACTTCACCGAGGTGCTGCAAGTGTTCTTCCCAGCTGGAACTGAACACTGCGATGTCATCCAGGTATGCGGCACTGAAATCCTCCAGTCCAGCCAACACCTGTTTGACCAACCTCTGAAAGGTGGCAGGGGCATTCTTCAACCCAAAGGGCATCACCCGGAACTGGTAATGTCCTTCTGGGGTTGAGAATGCTGACCTCTCCTTGGCCCCATCGGTTAAGGCAATCTGCCAGTACCCGGATGTTAAATCAAACGTGCTGAGGAACTTGGCAGCCCCTAACCGATCAATGAGCTCATCAGCTCTGGGGATGGGGTGCGCGTCAGTCCTGGTGACGGCATTGAGCCCACGGTAGTCCACACAAAACCGCAGTTCTGGAGTGGCACCGGGTGCAGCAGCCTTTGGGACCAAAACCACTGGGCTGGCCCAAGGACTGTTGGAGGGCTCGATCACCCCTAACGCCAACATCTTAGAGACCTCCTCTTTGATGCTGGCACTGACCCGGTCCGGGGCTACCACGAGGCTGAAAACAACAGAGTTGAACAGTTCCAGCCGACCGCGTCGATACGGGCCAGCAAAAGCGTGAACAGACTCGGTAACAGTACCTTTCTCTTTGTGGCTTACACGGGGGTGCGAGCCGGTCGTGGAAACCGTTGCGGTTGCGTTGCAAAATGGAAGCGGTGCAGGGCGCGGTGTCCTCTCGATGCGGTGCAGGCAGCAGCTCGGTGATGATCGTCCAGACGGAGTCGGTGAGACCAAGCATTACGGTGCAGGATGAGACGGTACGCGATGTGGTGCTGGCAGGTTGTGGTGCAGACGACAGCCGGTTTGCGGGAGCTGGCGTCGGTCGGCCCAGACGGCTGTGTGGGACGAGTCGGTGCGTTGTGAAACTTTACGAGCGGTGCCCCCAACCACGATGCGGTCACGGGTGTCGAGTCAGCGTTGGTGAGACCCGGATGGCGAAGTGAAGCGAGGCGGTGCGGACTGCTGTGCCCACAGGTCACGATGCAAGCAGCGGCTCGGCGGCGGCGGTCGTCGTCGGTGAGACCAGGGTTGCGGTGCGAGATGAGGACGGTGCGGTCTGCGATGCCGTCAGGACACAGAGCCAGTGATGGAGTCGGTGATGGAGTCGGTTGCGGTTCCCTTCTCTGTGGCAACTGAAACAGCGGCTCCAGAAGCGGTACCCAGAGGTTGGTGAAGTCTTTGCAGTCCTTGAGACTTCAGAACAGGAGGCCAGCTCAATTTCAGGCCCTTGGAGATACTCAGCACAAGTAAAGAAAGTTCAGTCCAGTCCTTTCACTGCCCAAGGCAGAAGCAGCAACTGCAGGCCAACCCAACAAAGCAACAACACAGCAAAGGGGCAGTACTCCTCCTGGCAGCTCTTCCAGCTCTTCTTCTTGGCAGGTTTCTTGATTCCAGCGAGTTCTAAAATTCAGGGGTTTGGGCTCCACTTTTTATAGCCAAAATCCTTTGTCCTCTCAGGCAGAGAGTGTCTGTGCCCAGCCAGAACCAGTTCTGCCCTCTCTGGTGTGGCTTCCTGGCAGGAGGTGGGGACGGCATTGTCAGAGGCAGACCAGGCCCATTCAGGTGCAAGGAAATCTCCTCCCCCTACTCTAAATGCAGCCCAGGTCTATTCAGCCCTTTCCTGACCCTCCTAGACTATCTGGAGCCTCTGCTGCTCCCCAGCCCCTGTCATCCAAAACCCAGACAGTCAATCCACAAACCCAGCAGAGGCCTGCTGGATGGATGAGCAAGAAAATACCTACTTTCTAAAAGTGGTATTTTCAAACACAGAATGTAAAAATCACCTTCACTATTAAAAGATGCATCTTTAGATTCTGAGTTCAGGCATACTAAACTTTATTTTCCTACCTAGTTCCCAGGGCCAGTTATGTTTATAAGCTGTTATAAACAAACTCCCCATTCTGTCCTTTGGGGAACAGGTAGCCTTGCAATAGTGAAAAACAAAATTGGCAGTAATTCACTATCAGGACATGCCACACACACCAGGGCATGTCCTACCTTTCACATACACTGCACCCTGCCCACAGGGGTATCTTGGGCCTACCTTAGTCGTGACTGACGTGGAGAGGTGTGGTGCAGCGGCCAGGGCAGCTGACTTCGGAGCACAGGGCTCACGGTTCGATCCCCGGCTCCGGCGGCAGCTCAGCACCATGTGACTCTGGGCAATAGCTCACTTAATTTCCACAACGGCCCCCAGCGCCTTGAGACCCGTAAGGGTGAGTAGTTCGCGCTTTACAAATACGGATTTACATTTTTTACATTTTTTTTTTACATGTAAGAAAAGGGAAGGTTAGGGCCTGGCAAGTGGGTGCACTGGCCAAGTCGACATGGCAGTACCAGACTGCACACAGGATCTGCAATGGCAGGCCAGAGTTACATTTATGGGCTGTTTGTGTGGGTGGCACAATCCAGTGCTGCAGCCCACTACCAGCATTTGATTTACAGGCCCTGGCACACTCAGTGCACTTTACTAGGGACTGACACATAAATCAAATAGGACAATCATGGAAACACCAATCCATAACACATTTTACCACAGGAGCACTTGCACTTTACCACTGATCAGCAGTGAGAAAAGGGCACAAAAACACTAAGCCAGCAAAAAACAGAGTCAAAACCGGGAGGTCAGAAAGCAAAAACTCAGGGGAAACGCGCCAAAAGATGCCAAGTCTAACAGTTGCGATAGTCCAAATGATCACCTGCATCTGGTGGCAACCCAAAAATAATTAATTCCAGGCTTACCTGAATTTGAGTATGCAAGAGATTGTTCACAAACTTGCACACATCCTTCCAGAAGTCCTGGATATTGGGGCAGGATATAAACATATGGACATCATCAGCGCTCTTTAAGCCACATTTCTTGCAGTATACCGCGTCAGACTTTCTCAATTTTGCTAGCCTTTTTAGTGACCAATAAGCTCTGTGGAGGGAAAAAGATGATTCAGTCTTAGGTATGCTGGTTTGACCACACTATATAATAACCAAAAGGATACTTGCCATAATTGGTCGAGTCTTCTATTCGGCATTATTTCTCCCCATAGAGAATTGGGTGTATTCTGCCCTTTCTCTGAGTTATCCATGATTAAAGCACCACCACCTTCTTTCGTTGTAAGTTTTTAATCAGGTGTTCTTCCAAATCATTAGTGTCGCCTTTATCTTCTTCCACAGATCGGGACCAGCTCTGTAGTTGAAGAAATTCAAACTTGGACACAGATTTGTTGGTTACTTGTTGAAACTGTGTCCAGGAGCAGAGCTTCCCCTCTTGGAGGATCTGACCCCATTCAGTAATGCCTGCTTCCCTACAGTTTACCGCCAGCCTGTCTTTCAGACATTCAGGAGAGCCTGGCGAGTCCCATATTGGTGCATAACTGCTATAGTATGACAGATTTGTTACGCGCCGAATCTGGGCCCATAAACAAGCCGCCGTCTGTAACACTTTTAGCCTAATATTTTTAAAGTACCTCTGGTCCCCAAATTTATACATAGATTTGGCACCACCACCGCTTTCCACTTCATTCAGCAGGACCTCCCGTAGCTGGTCACTCCCTGACCTGCCCTTTTCAGACAACAAAAACTTAATTTTTTAATTGAAAAGCCCATGCATATAGTTGAAAATCTGGCAGTGCAATGACCCCTTTATCATACTTCTCCGCAACTTCCGGTCTTGTAATTCTCATGCCCTTAGATGCCCATATAAATGAATCTATTCTGCCATGTAACATTTGCAACCAGGTAGGGGGGGAATTTTTGGGAGTATTGACATCTTTATTAAATTGGTCCTCCCAAGTAGCGTTAGTGGGAGATGGGACCAGCTATGTACAAGCCTGTTTATATCTGCCATTATTTTGTGGAAATTTAATCCTGGCAGTTTCTCAAGAGAGGGAACAATCTTTATGCCCAAATATTTTAGTTCTCTTTTTATCAACCTATGATTCTCATTTATATTCTATACCATAACCTCTGTCTTGGAGGAATTAGCCTCATACCCAGGCACCTTCCTAAATTCTACAACCAGGAGGTCTAAACTTTCCAAAGCGGGGACCAGATCTTGTGTATATACCAAAACATCATTAGCATATAGGGATACTTTTTTTGTCCATGTGCCATACGAAAAGGGGATAATCCTCTGTTCCATCCTAATTTTCCCAGCAAAGGGATCAATATATAAATTAAAGAGCAGCAGAGAAAGAGGGCAGCCCGGTCTGGCCCCTCTTGTTATCTTGAAACTTGATGTGAGATTGCCATTCAGTATAATCTTTGCCGAAGGAGCTCTGTAAATGCCCCGTATTGCCTTGCAGAACTTTTTACCCATCTTATGGTGCTCCAACATGGTATACAAATACTGCCAATTGACCCTATCGAAAGCCTTGGAAGCGTCAAGTGTAATAATCACCAGTGGTACTTTGCTTTCCACTGCCAAGTCAATCGTCCCTATTAGCTTGTGACTAAAATGGTGCATATATCTACCTTTCATAAACCCTTCTTGGTCTTCTGCTATCAACCCTCCTATTACGTTACTTAATCTACTGGCCAAGATACTAGCATAGAGCTTATAGTCACAATTCAAATATGAGATTGGTCTATAAGATTCACAAGACATTGGATCTTTCTCTGGCTTTAAAATTAAGGTAATTACTGCTTCCTCCCAGGATTTCTGAATCTGAGCTCCTTCTTCCCAAATATCTGCAAAAAGCGGAGTCATTACTGGACATAATATGTCACTAAACTTTAAGTAAAATTCATTGGGCAGCCCATCTGGCCCAGCCGCCTTGCCTCTTTTGCCTTTCTTAATCATTAACAGGACCTCATCCTGGGTTATCTCTTCATTAAGAGTCTCTTCTCCTTCCACTGAAAGCTCACCCACGAGCTGACCATCCAAACAATTACTGACTTGTTCTTCAGAGACGTTCAAATTCTCTGTATACAAGGATCCAAAGAAATTCAACAAAGGCTTGTTCCACTTTCTGAACTTCTCTTAATCTGTTCCCCATTCACCTGCACTTTATCTCACTTCTCTCATTTCTTATCACTTCTGTCTTAGTCTTCCACGCCAGGAGTTTTCCTGCATTCTCACTGTAATCAAAGTGCGCTATTTTGCTGGCTTCCCAGCGTGTAAGATCCTTTCTTCTAAAATAATACTAAGCCTAGGTTTCCGTCGTGAATTTCTTTTCGCCACCTCTCAATAGAATCCTCAACAGTTAGCTCTTCGCGCTTTTTTTTCTAACACCAATACCTCATGCTTCAGGTCTTCAACCACCTTTCTGTATTGCTTAACCTTTTGTACAGAAAGACTAATCTGAATCCCCCTTATTTAAGCTGTGAACGTATCCCAGACTATGTTTAGCTGCTGATAAACTATTATTCTCCAAAAATTATATTGTTCTTATTCCTAAAATATCTATTAAGACCTGGTCATTTAGTAGGGAACGATACCTGGTCATTTAGTAGGGAACGATCTAGTGTCCATCTTCTCATCTTTCTGCCTGATTCTACTTTTAGCTCTAAGACAATTGCTGCATGGTCCGACAGATGAGCAGCTAAATGCTTCACACCTTTAACATTTGCTCTTAAGGATTTGTCCAACAAAAAATGGTTGATCCTGGAATTGTGATTATATTTTTTGTTATGAAAGGTATATCCCTGCTCTACACCATGCTTCTCTCCCCAAATATTATAAAGGCTAAGTTGTTTTATCAGGGATCTAATGTAGGCATGCATTTTGGAGCAAAACAATGATCTACTATTAGACCTATCCAGGTTTTAGACCATTACCACATTAAAATCTCCAGACATAATAATTGGGTGTTGGGAGCACATCAGCTCTGCACAAACAGTTTGTAAAGGCTGTATATAATCTATGTTCGGGCCATAATATCCCACCAACATATAAATTCTATCATATACTTTCATGGTCGCAATGGCCCATCTCCCCCTCTTATCCACTTTCCAAACCAATATAGACACCACTGCTAGTTTTTTTAGTTAAGATGATCACCCCCCTCATATGACATGTTTGTTCTGAGCATACCAATTGCTGTAACCATTTCTGATGTTTAAAGTTATCTAAACATTCAGCTTTAGAAAAGTATGACTCCAGAAGTATAATAATTTGAGCCGGGGCGTCCCTCAGATATTGGAGAATTTTAACTCTCCTACTCCTGACTCACTACCCTAGAAGACTATCAGAATAAAAGGACTTTTTCTTTGTTTTTTTCCCCTCTATGCTCCTCACCCCGGAGAAAGGAATACCAAAATAATACCTCTAAAATAAAAAAGTATAGGAATGCTGATAAGGCAACATATCACGAATATACTAATGTAACTTCGAAAAGAAAAAAAGAAATCTTTACAAAACAAAATATGGCTCGAAGTGATTGTCAGACCCAAACCTGGGTCTTTTTCATCGGGCAAAATCTCCTCCCACTCCTATAATCATACCTGATTAGACCTGACCATCTCAAGTAAAGAATCTGCCTCTTCACAACTTCTCAAATTTGGTGTTTTGTTATTTATCGTTACCCACAAGGTGGCCGGGAATTTTAGCTGGACAGACACTCATAGCTTTTTTAATTCATCCATTCTTTTCCCTAACTCCCACTGTCTATTCAAAGTGATCTGAGGGATGTCAGATCTGATCTCAAAAGAGAACCCCTTTCCAGTTAATGAGTCGGCTCTCAGGGCAGCTTTCAAAATCTTATCTTTGATAGTATAGGTAAGAAAGTTCTCTAGAATTCTGCGGGGTTTTGTTCCGTTTAAATTTTTCCTGAAGGGGTCTCGATGGACCCTCAGAATATCCGGGGTCAGAATTTCCGCTGGGCCTTTCCAAGCACCACTGGACTGAAGCAAGCCAACTATAAAGGTTTTTATATCCTCCATTTCACTCCCTTCCGGCACATTCAGCATTCTGATGTTATTTCGCCTTGCGTTATTTTCTAAAGATTCCAGCTTGTCTTGGTTTTCTTTAACTTTCGCCCTTAGCCTATTCAACTCGTGTCTGTCTTGTGTCGTATTCTCTTGTAGTTCTGTGACTGAGGCCTCTAATGCACGTGTTCTTTGAGAGAGACATTCTAATTTCTCAGCAAACTCCTGAATCTCCTTTTGGTTGGCTAAGGATGTGGCAAACCCACTTTTAACTTCTTCTGCAAGCGATTTCATTAGCTGCTCCAAGGGGTTGGCCTGAGATTCATACTCTTTGGGATTTTGTGAGTTTAGCACAGGCATAGATTTCCCCATCGAAATGTTCATAGAGTCATGTTCTTGTTCTCGTCCTAGTTGCTTTCCACCTCTCTCCGCTTTCCAGCACTCTCAATAGTATTATCTTCTGCTAGACATGGAAGCCGAGGACCTGAGGTACTTCCGCTGAACTCAACCTATGGTCTTGATGTTGTCCTCTCAATGTATCTCTAGGTTCTTTATCCATTACAGCGGCAGTAGCCGAGTTGAAACTAATGCTTAAGACTTGTGGGGTGTCGGAAAATAAACGGCCCTTCTCAGCCTCAGGGCTTCTTCCGCGCAACTTAAAATAGACCTGAGCAAGGGGGTAATTTTCAGAGTTTTAGCCTTAGAGGGTGGATTCATTTTACCTAACCTCCGAGTCTGAGGCTGTCCAAATATCCCTTGGGGTTCTAAGGACGGTACGCTCCATTCTTCCTGTGGCACAAAGGGGTTTTTCTTGCCCTCCCTAGGGGCTTTCGCTTTTATATTATAGGGCCCGCCTCCAATTCCCTCTCTTGTGGGGGTTGCTCCGTAGGTGACCTAGAGACACCACCATCCCCACCAGCACCCCAGCACTCCTCAATATATATCTATTTGGCTTCTGTGCCTTCCCCCTCATTAGCCAGACTCCTGCCGTTTTCCTACCTGAATCCAATCCAGCTTGAGAATCTCCTTCTCTCCCATCCCCCAAGACACGATCTGTATCATCGAGACTTTTTAAATATGCCTCTTTTTTCCTGCCCCGTATACTGTGCACCAGCCATTCAGAGAAGCACCCGGCAAGACCATTAACCTGTAAGGCAGGCTTGGGGTAGATGCTTCCAGCGCAGCTGTTTCTCCCTGTCGAGACGGCCCTGGAAGTGAGCCTTTGTGCTTTCCTCACTTCCTGGGCCGCCCTCCTCCAGCGATCCACCTCCAGAGCGTCTCCGAAGGACTCCAGCAGCTCTGCAGTGATTACGGGACACACCCTTGCTGCAGCTAGCCACCGCCGTGCACCAACCGCTCCCATTCGCTGCCGACTCGAGCCAGGGTCCACATGCCGCGAACACGAGCCTCCTCAACCCGGTGTGCCTTTAATTAATTTCATAGGTATTTCACTTATGTTATGAGTGCATTGCTACCCACATGCCTTCACAGAGACTGCATATTCCTTTCCCTCTCCCGGAGAGCATGCGGGCAGCCGCTAGCTGTCCGCCATGTACTCCCTCCTCCAGTCATCTGCTAGGAGCAAGATTTGAAGATTAAGTCATCTTCAAATTTTGCTCCTAGCAGAGCATCTGCCGGTGTTGGCACTGACTTTGCAGACCAATTAAGCAGGATGCATCAACTAGTACAAGAGTAAGAGATGAATCCCCAAGTACTTCAAGAAATGGGGGATTCCCACAGTCTTATCTGTTTACCACCGCAGAAAATATCAAATGCCAAAGCTTTGCCTCCAGGTACTCACAGTCCATGGTCGATATACTATGGATGAACTGGTCAGGGATATTTGCCTACACTTTTCCTTTGCTGCCTGTGATCCATGTGTAGTGAGAAGGTTGAGACTAACATCCATGACACTCACTCTCATCGCTTCCAAGTGGCACTACAGCCATGTCACTCATCGCTGTGTGAGTAACAACATGAGAAGTTGCTCTTCACAGCCGACTTACTAACGCAGCGTCCAGGTCAACCAAGACGTCCAAATCTGAATTAAGTATCCTTGTGATATGGCACCTGAGGTATTGGAGTTTGGTTATCTGCATCTTCCAGAAGAGTGTATGCTAATTTTGTGTGATGCTCGCAGACCTAACATTCAAATGTGCTATGCAGCAAAATGGAAACTGTTTGTCAACTACTGCATAAGTAGACATACACAACCTCGACACTTATAGGAGTGAGGATTAGTATACACATCTAGTAATGCAATACAGACAACACAGATCTAGAAGATCCCATTAGTCAAACCATTTATGGAAGGTCGTAAAAAGTTTATTACTCCAAGGCACTACTGTGGGACTTTAATGTACTTCTCATGGGGCCTCCATTTGAGTCATTACATACTTGTCAGATACAGTATCTCTCATGGACATTGGCATTTTCTAGCAAAAATCACTTCCTGGTACAGGATAGGAGAATGCATGTATTAAAATTAGAGAAGCCTTTCGTTCAGGTCCATAAGGATCCGGTTGTTCTAAGGTTGGATCTGTATTTCCTGCCAAGGGTACTATCCCAATTCTATGTCCGGACCGGAGGCTCAGATTATGCCATTCTTCCTTCACTTTTATTTTCAGCAGCCATTTTAAACATGTAAAAAACTACTACTCTCATGAACAGCAGGGAGTAGGAAACAAAAGTTGCACCAGGAGTCCTTCCTCTCTGTTCACAGTCCATCCTCCACTTGGTTCCTCTACTGTGTTTCCTCTACCTTTGCTGCTCAGCAGCAAGTTTAGTTGGTTTTTCCTTATCTCTCTCTTGGGGGGAGGTTATTACATGGTTTGCGGGCCGGTAAGGTGCCGTTTTTTCTATGTTCTGTTTCCCACAGATCCCCTATTGTCGCGTGATGCATTTGCGTGCCTTACGCCACTATATCCCCTGGTGTGTTGCGGTGAGGTCCTCCCACCGCTTGGGGGGCGCAGTGCCCTCTCTCCTGGCAGCGCGAGTCTAGCACTAATCATAGAGTGCTGACGAGTGCTGCCTGGTTGAGAGCCAAGCCCCGTCCCCAGTCTCCCAAGTGACGCCCGTGTGGGTCTGTACCGCCCCTATTTTTCCTTAGGCCCCTCTGGGGTCTGTATTCCTTGGTGTTTTGACGCCCTGCGGGGTAGTATAAGCGGCTGCAGCGCCGCGGTGGACACTTTCTCTCGGGTGGCAGGAGCCCATCAGACTACCTCAGGGCGTTCAGTGTCCCCAGGGCTACGCCCATAAAATTGTGTACCTCAGGTACACCCATAGTTGTCTGGGCTCCCTCCCAGCTTGCATTTGCCCACGCCCTGCGTGCAATCAGTGACTGTGGTGCTTCTGGCACTTAAGGGACTGCCTACTGGCCATAGTGGTTACTTACCTGTCATGCAGGACCAGTATCAGGATGAGGACGCATTGTCCTTCCTGCCTTGGGATGATGATTTTTATCAGGCAGTTGACGATTCCATCTACAGGGCCGTGAACCAGGCCATGGAACCCTTAGACCAGCGCCTCTCGGCGCAGATTACGCGGGAGTGCGCCTAATGGGCCAAACCCCTTCGAGGCAGGAAGAAGGGCCCCCTCCCGCAAAGAAGCAGTGCAACCCGGGGTAGATGCAGATGCTTTTGCACACCAGAAAGAGGCCTTTCTTGCGCAAGCCCCCGCAGTCAGTACCTGCGGCACCCCTGGATAGTTCCCCAACCCCCCTCGCACTGCTACTCCGGACCCCCAGGACACCGGGGACTCCCCGGGAGATACAGACGACGCGGGCCACTCGAGGCCTTGGCTTCCCACTCCCCCTCCTGCCCCTGAGGGCCTCTCTGACATGCTGGACCCGGACGATATTGTCCATCCTCTGTCTACAGACTGGGTCCCAGGAGACAAGGTGGCCAAGTATGTGGCGAGCCGTCTTCGCAAACCTATGGAAAAAGACGCTCGTAACCGCCTCCAGGCGGAATGCCCCCGCCCTTGCCTGGAGGACAAAGTTGCCCTTACCCCAGACATTGACCCCAAAATGGCGACATTCCTGGCCAAGTTCGTCAAGGACCCTAAGAAGGGTATTAACCGGTCCTGGCGTTCTTGCCAGGACTAGCTCCTCGACGCCGTAGGGCCCATCACCAAAATCTTAGATATGGCCGAGGAGGCTATGGCATCGGGCTCCCTGATCTCGCCCGAGGTCCTATCAGGGTGGGCGAAGCGCGCCATTGTGTTCCTGGGGAACACCAACTGTGCGCTCTCCACGGAAAGGCGCAGGTCACTCTTAATAAAAGTGGACCCTAAGTTGGGGGACCTCGCCTCTTCGGAGGCTAGCGCTGTGGCCCAGGGGGTTTTGTTTGGGGACCCCTTTGTGAAGGAACTGAGCAAGTTAGTGGTGACTTTTACGTCACTGGACAAGGCGCAGTCCAACATCCGCAGGGTTTTCCCCCCCCCCCTGGGTTTTTCCAAGGGGCCGCTCGACCGGCCGGTCCAACTACACCAACCCTGACAGGGGGCAAGGCTCCCGGCGTGGCCAATGCCAGGACGGCACACGCTTCAACACGTTCTACCCCACCAGAGGGCAGAAGTTCAGAGGTCATGGAGGCTTCAAAGGACAATCCAACAATTCTGGAAAAGGTGAGTGTGCTGCCATCTGCGCGCCTGCGAGTGGGGGGTCGTTTGGCAGATTTCCTCCCGGCTTGGGCCTCTCTCACGAGTGATGCTTGGGTACTGCAGACGGTGCAGGGCTTCCAGGTCGAGTTTCATGGCCGCCCCTACCAGGCGGCCCGCCCCGTCCCATTTCTTTCTCCCAACAAGACGTAGGATTGATAAGCGAGGAAGTCTCCGCCCTTCTTTGGAAAGGGGCCATCTGTCGTTCTACGAAACATCCCCACGGTTTTGTCAGCAATATTTTCCTGGTCGACAAGGCGGACAGGGGCCGGAGACCTGTAATCAACTTGAAAGAGTTTAACGAGTGGGTGGTTTACCGCCACTTCAAAATGGAAGATATTCACCTGCTCAGAGACGTGTTGAGGCCTTTCGACTGGATGGTTCGCCTGGACCTGAAGGACGCGTACCTCACCGTTCCGGTGCGCCCCCCCCCGCCGTTTTCTGCAATTCAGGTGGGACAGCCAGGTTTTCGAGTTCACCACTCTGCCTGTCAGGCTATACTCAGCACCCTGGTGCTTCACGAAGGTCCTCCAGCCGGCTGTGGAGTTTCTCAAGGCGCAGGGTATACAGATGATCGTGTATCTCGACGACATGCTGTTTATGGCCCAATGCCCCAAGACCCTGACCGGTCAATTTCAAACAGCAGTCAACTTACTGCAAGGGCTTGGTTTCATCATCAACGAGAAGAAATCTCTCCTTACCCCGGTTCAAAGCGCAACCTTCCTGGAGTTCACAATAGATTCCACCTCATTGACTCTGAGCCTGCCAGCCCGGAAAACGGTAAATATCAGGCACGAGCTCCGCCAAACCTTGGCCAAGTCACACACCTCTCTGCGCCAACTGGCTCGCCTAGTGGGCCTTCTCTCCTCCTCGATCCAGGCCATCTTTCGCGGCCCTTTGCACTACCGCGTGCTGCAGCGTCTCAAGGCACACCATCTCCGGAAGGGGCTGACTTACTCGCAATCCGTCCCTCTTACGGCAGAAGTGAAGGAGGAGATGGTTTGGTGGCTCACCCACATGGAGGCGTGGAATGGAAGAGCAATCTTCGGCTCCGCCCCAGACATTGTAATCGAGTCAGACGCCAGTCGTACTGGCTGGGGGGCCAGATGCGGAGATTTTTCCACCGGTGGAGCCTGGTCTGCACAAGAACAGTCGATGCACATCCTGTCTGGAGTTGCTAGTGGGCTCATTCGCGGTGCAATGTTGGATGAGGGACAGGGTGCAGTCCTGTGTCCTTCTCAAGATGGACAATATTTTTGCCGTCAGATACATCAGCCATCTGGGCGGCACCAGGTCCCATGCGCTGGCGAACCTCGCCGAGGAATTTTGGACTTTTTGCCTGGACAACCAGGTGTCGGCGATGGTGGAATATCTCCCAGGCCGAGTGAACGAGGTGGCCGATTGGCACTCCCGTCATCTCCTGGATGCCAGTGTTTGGAGATCAGACCCCCAGGTGTTCTCCCAGTTAATGGAAAGGTGGGGGGCCTTGTTCAGTCGGCCTTTTTGCGTCGCGGCTGGATCATCAGTTACCAAGGTTCTTCAGCTGGAGACCAGATCCTCTAGCGGAGGCGACGGATGCGTTCCTCCAGGACTGGCAACGGGAACAGGGTTATGCGTTCCCTCCTTTCACCATGATCACAAGACTGTCTGCTCACGTTCGCCGCCAAAAGGTCGAGGTGGTGCTGATCACCCCTCTTTGGAAATCTCAAGTGTGGTTTCCGGTTCTTCTGGAACTTTCCTGGGATTTTCCAATCCGACTCCCCCACTTTCATCACATTCTGCTGGATCCGGACCTCAATCCCCACCGCCTGGTAGTGGAAGGGACGCTCCAGCTGATGGCCTGGCAGATCTCAGGCGACGCTGGTTGATCCCGGGCCTTTCGGGACACGCTGAGTCCTTATTATCCAAAGCATGAGTGGATAGCACGACTAAAAGATACCGTTCTGCCTAAAACAGATGGCGCCGTTGGTGTTTGAGACGGGGTGTCGATTCCATGGGCGCAGATGTAGTCCATGTTCTCAGTTTCGGGGGAGCCTTGTGGAGGAAGGGTTGGCCTACCGCTCTATCAATACCTTCCGTTCAGCAATCTCAGCAGGTCATACTCCCATCCAGGGATCCCCTGTAGAGGAACACCTGTTTGTGTGTAGGCTCCTTAGGGGCGTTCGTCTTTCCCTCCCACCGGAGCCACGCTACTATTCATTGTGAGATTTGAATATAGTGTGGAATCTCTTCCTATCCTGGCAGCCGAATAGATTTCTGTCACGCAAAGAACTCTCAGCGGAACTGGCGACCCTCTTAAGCCTGGTTTCTTGCAGGCGTGTTTCTGATGTACGAGCCCTAGACATCTCGCACAGAGTGTTCTCCCCGGGCGGGGTTTCTTTCACAGTCAGTAGACGGATTAAATGCCATACCAGGGTAATCTCCTACCCAGCATTTCGAGAATCCCCCAAATCGTGTGGTACAGTGCCTCCGAGCATATGAAGAGTTGACAGAGGAGGTCCGCCCTCTGGGTGAAAGACAGCTGCGTATCGCACTAAAAAAACCATACAAAGCGGTTTCCTCACCAACCATAGCCAGATGGGTACGTTGGGTGATGCAGGAGGTGGGGATTGACACCAAGAAGTTTGGGGCCCACTCAACAAGTGGGGCTATGGCCTCTAAGTCTTTTTCTCTCGGAACGCGTCTGGAAGATCTTATGCGCTCGGCAGACTGGTCCTCAGATTCGACCTTTAAGAGGTTTTACTTTAAGCCAGTGTTAGAGGTCGCTCAGCTGGTGGTGGATAAGCTTTGAACTGGCATAATCTGGGCCTCCGGTCCTGACATAGAATGAAAATTTGCCTAGTTTTAGTACAGGTAAGTTTCAATTCTATAAAGGACACTGAGGCGAGGATTATCCTGCCCGACGACCAATGAGGAAGCAGACCCTCCCCGTTCTGGAGTAAGTACTTGATTTTCAAAGTCGGTTGGATTGTTGGTCAATTTAAATGTTTAGTTACATATTGCCTGGCTTGTGTTTGCTCTGCTGACCTGTTTATATCGAGTTGGTCTGACGCTGCCTGTTGTTGCAGGAAATGATGGGTCCAAACAGGATGCGTGAGGTTCGTGAAGGAGCTGTTCGCGCGAAGAAAGCGGAAGAGGAAACACAGTAGAGGGACCAAGTGGAAGCTGGACTGTGAACAGAGAGGAAGGACTCTTGGTGAAACTTTTGTTTCCTACTCCCTGCTGTTCATGGGAGTAGTAGTTTGTTATATGTTTAAAATAGTGCTGAAAATAAAAGCGAAGGAAGAATGGCATAATCCTCGCCTCTGTGTCCTTAATAGAATTGAAATTTACCAGTACTAAAGCTAGGCCATTTTTCATTCCATTTTAATCAGACCATTGGCTTATCTATTTTCGTTCCACACCCTCAAAAAGAGGTAAAAAGTGCACTACACACATTAGGTGTAAAATGGCTCTTATGTAACTATATTGACTACCAAATCCATCCACAAGATTAAGCCGCCTTTTGTCTTTTTCAAGAAACCCCACTTGGGAATCCCGGTCAGGTCTTACATAATGTATAGTGAAATGGATTCAAGTATGTTATGATAAAGCTAAACCTGCTCTTCACGTATTGCCTACAGCAAGTTCGTCTTGCAAAAAGAAAGCCACACGTGGTTCCTGCCTCACACTTTCTCAAAGCATTACTGTGTGGATATCCATGCTCAGCATGGAGTACAGGCTTGTAAACGGTCCTTAAAACATTATTCTAAATATCTGCCTCATCCACACGCAAACCACTGGTTTAGGGAAACATCACTGCTTTCTAATCCATGCAAAGTATATGACCTACAGCAACACATTCTTGTAACTATAGCTTGTAGTACTGTAGATTCACATGCACCCTCTTGTCTCCCTGGAAGCAAGCTTATGATCCAAATGTTTTACATTATATACATTCATTCACACTGCATCTGTACATTTTACTACGCTGCTTTGCTTGACCCCACTTGCATCACTCACCTGTTGAGGGTAGGTGAAGTCTTTGTTCTGGTGTATTGTGGATTTTGGGTAGCAGTTTTGAGTTATCTTGAAACCAAAACATATACTTCGATTGAAAGCACCTTGCAATGTCAATGCCCAACACTACAGTGCAGAAGTGTGCCAGCACTATTGAGCTACCAGTAAATACTATTCTGTGTCCCACTGGAGTGCACAGACTCCCAGCCACTGATAGTAATGATAATCCACTACTAAATAATGTATTGAGTCTACCTATGGGCGACAGAAGCCCAATTCCTGAACACACTGGAGAGCACCCTATGAGGTCTTGACGGGGAGATTGCCTTTATTGTATTGGGTCAGTGGGAAAGCTTAAGGAGTATTGAATTCTATGTCAGGACCGGAGGCTCAGATTATGCCTTCTTCCTTCGCTTTATTTTTACAGCAGCGATTTCAAACACAACAAATAAAACTACATTTCCCATGAACAGCAGGGAAATCAAGAGTCTTCAAACAGGAGTCCTTCCACGCTGTCTGTGCTCCAGAACCCAGTTGGTCCTTCCACTCTCTTTACTCCTCCTCTTTCTTCGCTGTTCAGCAGCAAGTTAAGTCGACTTTTTCTTGTTCTCCTCTGTGGGGGGTTGCAATTGATTTATTCTGCTCCATTTTGTATTGCGCTTTGTTTATTCTGTTTTTCACAGATTCCCAGTGAGTCGCGGGACGCATTTGTGTACCTTACGCTACCTATTTGCTCAATTTACAGTGCGGTGAGGTCCTCCCGCTGCCAGGGGGTGTTGTGCCCTCTCTATGGGCAGCGCGAGTCAGGCACTGGTGACAGAGTCCTGGCGAGCGCTGCCCTTCAGAGAGCCAGCTTTGCCCCCTGCCACCCGAGTGACACCCTAATTGGATCTGTATTCCCTGGTTTACCCTTTACGCCCCTGCAGGGGTCTGTATTGCATCGTTGAATACCCCGAGGGGCCGTAAGGGAACCTAGTGGTGCAGTGTGGGACACTGAGTCGGGTGGCTGCCCAGTGATTGTGTAGGGCTGTTGTGTCCCAGGGCTCTGCCCGTAAATTGTGTGCTTTTGGCCACCCAAATACGTCTGGGCTCCCTCCCAGCCTAATCTTGTGGCACGCTGTGTTTTAAAATTGGTGTACCCAGCATCACGCTGCCTATTACATTCCATTTTTTTTTCTCGAGGTCCCAGTACCTATCTGCCATGCAGTCAGAGCAGGATCAGATCCAGGAGGAAGACCCCTTGTCCTACCTTCCTTGAGGAGATGATTTTTACCAGGCAGTGGATGACTCCATTTATAGGGCTGTAAATCAGGCCATGGAGCCCTTGGAGCAGAGCCTCTCAGGGCAGATTGCTAAAGAGTGTGCCAAGTGGGCTGCTCCCGCGTCAGCTTCCCCCAAGTCCCCCCAGGTAGCTCAGGATGCTGGACCTCCCCCATCAAAGAAGCAGTGTAATCAGGGGGTGGATGCAGATGCTTTCGCACGTCTAAAGCAGGCATTTCTAGCGCAGGTCCCCCCGCAGCCAGTGCCCTCGGCCCCCACGGACAGTGCTCCGACCCCCCCTCGTACCTCCTCCCCTGACCCCCCTGACCCCCTAGACACTAGCGACTCCCCTGGGGACACGGATGAGGAAGCAGGTCCCTCTAGACTATGGCTCCCGGTCTCCACCCCTCCTGCTCCAGGGGGTGTCTCGGACATGCTAGATCCGGACGACATTATCTACCCCAGGTCAACAGACTGGATCCTGGGGGATAAGGTGGCCCAGTATGTTGCGAGCCGTCTACGTAAGCCCATGGAAAAAGACGCTTGCAACCGCCTCTGGGTGGAGTGCCCTCGCCCCAGTTTGGAGGGGAAGGTTGCCCTTACGCCCGAGATAGCCCCTAAGATGGCAACATTCCTGGCTAAGTTCCTGAAGGACCCTAAGAAGGGTATTGATAGGTCCTGCCGGGCCTGCCAGGACAAGCTCTTCGATGCGGTGGGTCCTGTGACAAAAATCCTAGATATGGCCGAGGAGGCTAAGGCCTCCGGATCCCTGATTTCCCCAGAGGTGCTCTCAGGCTGGGCGCAGCACGCAATTGTGTTCTTGGGGAACGCGAATGACGCGCTTTCAACAGAGAGGCGGCGCTCTCTCCTTATAAAGGTCGACCCAAAATTGGGAGACCTAGCTTCCTCGGAAGCTGTAGCGGTGGCCCAGGGGGGTTTATTCGGAGACCCGTTCGTCAAGGAACTTGGCAAGTTCGTGGCAACGTTCACCTCACTGGACAAGGCCCAGTCCAACATCTGGAAAGTCTTTACCCCCCGGGTTTTCCAGGGGACCGGTCGTGGCAGGGGCCGCTCGACAGGCCGGTTCTCCTCTAACACTGACAGGGGACAAGGCTCCGGGCGTGGGCAGTATCAGGACAGCGCACGCTACAACACGTTCTACCCCACCAGAGGACAGAAGTTCCGAGGCCGTGGGGGCTACCGAGGCCAATCCAACAACTCTGGAAAAGGTGAGTGTGCTACCTTCAGCGCGCCTGCGGGTGGGGGGGTCGCTTAGCGCTCTTCTTCCCGGCCTGGGTCTCACTCACGAGCGACGCTTGGGTGCTACAGAAGGTGCAGGGCTTCCAGCTGGAGTTCCATGGCCGTCCGTGTCAGATGACCCGGCCCGTCCCATTTCCTTTTTCCAACGGGACACGGAGCTGATACGCGAAGAGGTCTCCGCCCTCCTCCAAAAAGGGGCGATTTGTTGCGCAGAGGAGCACCCCAGTGGTTTTCTCAGCAACATTTTCTTGGTCGACCAAGCCGACGGTGGTCGGAGACCAGTTATCAACTTGAGGAGTTTTAACGAGTGGATGGTGTATCGCCACTTCAAAATGGAGGGGATCCACCTCCTCAGGGACGTGCTGCGGCCGCTCGATTGGATGGTCTGCCTCGACCTGAAGGACGCGTACCTGACGGTCCGGATCTTCCCTCCTCACTGACTGTTTCTTCAGTTCAGATGGGAAGGCCAGGTTTTCGAGTTCACCACTCTGCCTTTCGGGCTATCCTCGGCTCCGTGGTGCTTCACGAAGGTTCTCGGCCCGGCAGTGGAGTTTCTGCGGATGCAAGGAATCCGAATGATCGTCTACCTGGACGACATGCTGTTCCTGGACCAGTGCCCCAGAAGGCTAGCCAGTCACTTGCGAACGACAGTCGATCTACTTCAGGGGCTGGGCTTCATCATAAACGAGAAGAAATCACTTTTGGCTGCGGACCAGTGTGCAACATTTTTAGGATTCGCAATTCCTCGACCCTGAGCCTTCCGGCCCGGAAAATGGCAAAGATCAGGCACGAGCTGCGCCAGACCTTGGCAAAATCTCAGATTTCATTGCGTCAGCTGGCCCGCCTTGTGGGCCTCCTCGATTCAGGCCATTTTTCCCAGCCCCTTGCACTACCGTGCAATGCAGCGCCTCAAAGCGCACCACCTCAGGAGAGGGCTGACTTATTCACAATCTGTCCCGCTTACGGCGGAAGTGAAGGACGAGATGATCTGGTGGCTCACGCACATGGAGGCATGGAATGGCCGAGCAATATTCGGCTCTGCTCCAGACATCGTAATCGAGTCCGACGCCAGCCGTTCCGGCTGGTGTGCCAGGTGCGGAGAGTTCTCCACAGGTGGAGCCTGGTCCACACATGAACAGCCATTGCACATCAACTGCCTGGAACTTCTGGCAGGGTCGTTCGCGATGCAATGTTGGACGAAGGACAGAGTGCAATCATGTGTCCTCCTCAAAATGGACAATATCTCCGCCATCCGGTACATCAACCACCTCTGCGGCACCAGGTCCAAGGCTCTAGCGAACCTAGCCAAGGACTTTTGGAACTTCTGCCTGGAGAACCAGGTGTCGGTCACGGCGGAATACCTCCCTAGTCGGGCGAACGAAGTGGCGGATTGGCACACGCGCCACCTCCTGGATTCCAGTGTGTGGAAGTTGGACCCCCAGGTGTTCTCTCAGTTGGCGGAGAGATGGGGTCCCTTCTCAGTCGACCTATTTGCGTCACGTCTGGATCATCAGTTGCCGAGATATTTCAGTTGGAGGCCAGATCCTCAAGCGGAGGCGACAGACGCATTTCTCCAGGACTGGCAGCGTTAGCAGGGCTACGCCTTTCCTCCTTTTTCGATGATCACGTGGGTGTCCCCCCTCCTTCGTCGCCAACAGGCGGAGATTGTGCTGATCACACCCCTGTGGAGATCTCAAGTGTGGGTTCTTCTGGAGCTTTCTTGGGATTCTCCAATCCGACTCCCCCACTTTCCCCACATTCTCCTCGATCTCAAGCCTCATCGGCTGATACTGGAGGGAACATTGAGGATGATGGCTTGGCGGATCTCCGGCTTCGCTGGTCGCTCCCAGGCCTTTCGGGACAGGCTAAGACGTTACTCGCCAGAGCATGGGCGGACAGCACAACCAAGAGATACCGGTCCGCATGGAACAGATGGCGTCGTTGGTGTATGCGACGGAGTGTCGATCCCGTGGCAGCGGATGTAATCCACATCCTTAATTTCCTAGCGGGTTTAGCGGAAGACGGTTTGGACTACCGTTCGATCAATGCCTTCCGCTCAGCGATCTCAGCGGGTCATACCCCCGTTCATGGATCCACGGTGGGGGAACACCCATTTGTTTGTAGGCTCTTCAGGAGGATTCGCCTTTCACTTCCCCCAGAGCCGCTGTATTCCGTTCTTTGGGATGTGAACTTAGTGCTGAATCTTTTACTTTCCTGGCAACCGACAGGTTTCTGTCACACAAAGAGGTTACGGCCAAACTGGCGATGCTCTTATGCCTGGTGTCATGCAGGCGCGTCTCGGATGTGAGAGCCTTAGACATTTCTGCTAGAGTGTTTTCCCCGGAAGGGGTATCATTTACAGTGAGTAGAAGGGCCAAGTGTAATACTAGGGTCATCTCGTACCCGCCTTTCAGAGACTCCCCTAAACGGTGTGTAGTGCAGTGCCGCCGAGCTTATAAAGAATTGACTGAGGAAACTTGCCCTTCGGGTGAGAGGCAACTGCTCATTGCGCTACGGAAACCGTACAGAGCGGTCTCATCCCCGACCATAGCCAGATGGGTACGTTGGGTGATGCAGGAGGCGGGGATCTATACAAAGCAGTTTGGTTCCCACTCGGCAAGAGGGGCGATGGCCTCAAAGGCATTTTCTCTCGGAGCGCGTTTGGAAGACTTGATGCACGTTGCCGACTGGTCCTCGGAATCTACCTTTAAGAGGTTTTATTTTAAGCCAGTGCTGGAAATGGCTCAGTTGGTGGTTGACAAGCTTTGAACTGGCATAATCTGAGCCTCCGGTCCTGACATAGAATGAAAATTTGCCTAGCTGTAGTAAAGGTAAGTTTCAATTCTATTAAAGACACGGAGGCGAGGATTATCCCGCCCATTGACCACTGAAGATGTACTGGTGTAAGTATTGATTCAAGGTTCACTTGAAATGTTTTGCATGTGCATTTAATGGCTTTGGTCATGTTGTAATGTTATCTGTTGCTGTTCTGACACTTTTCTAGTTCCGGTACGGTTCTCTGACACTGCCTATTTTTTCAGGAAATGATGGAGCCAAACAAGAGGCGTGAAGTCCGACAGGGAATGGTTCGCGCGAAGAAAGAGGAAGAGTAAACAGAGTGGAAGGACCAACTGGGTTCTGCAGATCAGACAGCGTGGTTGAAAGACTCTTGATTTCCCTGCTGTTCATGGGAAATATAGTTTTATTTGTTGTGTTTGAAATCGCTGCTGTAAAAATAAAGCGAAGGAAGAAGGCATAATCCTTGCCTCTGTGTCCTTAATAGAATTGAATCTTACCTTTACTACAGCTAGGCAAATTTTCATTGTTCAGGTAAGTTGTGTAATCAGCTGAAGTGCAGTCCACAGACATCTGTGGGAGGAAGTTATTAGATCAACACAGCGGATGAGAGAGTAGGGGCCAAAGGGCTTAATAGACTAAACAGGGAAAATATCACAGGAAGACACCTTAACCACCATTTATTAGGACGCACATTCAAGTCACCCTGGTAGGGAAGGCTATGTAAGGCGGTAATAATGGAGTTGAGGGACTAAGATTGAGGAATTGGGGAGAGGCAGAAGGATTGTCTGATGGACACAGGCTGTGAGTGACTGATTGGTTGTGCGATCAGAAAGGTCAGCCGCTGGCTGGAAAAAACACAATACCAGTGCTTGTACTAAAGGGCATTGCCCAGGCCTAACTTGTAAACAGAGCATGTAAGTAAGTCTGGCAAAGTATTATATTTGATTTAGGGTCTGATTTAGTGTTTGGTTACTTTGTCACAAGAGCGACAGATATTCCGTCTGCCTTATTATAAGTGCCATAGGATATTATGCACTTCTAATAAGGTGTATGGGATATCCGTCACGTTTGTGGCAGAGTAACATGTCTGCCAAACTCTCAATCGGACCCTTAATCAATTTTCTATTGAAGGAGGGAAAAGTTCAATGATGAGAAGCAAATAGAAAGCTTACAAGTGAGTTGGGCCGAAGTGAGAGCTTGTGCAGCAAATCAACAAATTATAGATGAAGAGAATAATTATGTGTATAATAAACTGAGCTATGGAACCGATCAATCTGATATGTAGTCGTAGTTGTGTACTGGAGCAGTACAAGAAAAAGTATTTTAAATTTCCAGACCAATTTAGTTAATGTGATTACTAAAAATAAAACAAAAATTAACAAAATCAGATGTAATAATGAGGAGTTAGTAAAGAAAAACTCCAGAGAGAAGCCACACAGTTGGCAGTCTAAGGACACAACTCTACTGCCATCGTCTGACTCCGCCTTTCCTGAGGGTGGTCCTGGCCCTAAAGGCAGCAGATAGACTTCAGGGGGGGCATGCTGCTACTACTTTTCAGGATTATGTCAGCTCCATCAGACACGCCTTTGGGCCCCAGTGAGCCACAGGGGCTTCTGGTCAGTTTTGCATCGGGTTCAGCCATTAGGCTGACTGACTCCATTGGGTTCTACCTGCTTCCCTGGCCATGCCTTCACTCCGCTAACTGGAGACCTCATTTGCTCAGACCATCCCAGCCCTGATTCCTGCTACTAAACTTAATCTGATTCTCACACCAGTCACTTAATCTGATTCTCACACCAGTCACTTAATCTGAATCTAACACCAGTTCCAAACTGGCAGAGCACAGCAAATTGTCTTTAGGGCTAGCCGGGAAACAACAGATTTTGTGGGTTGCATTGTGGGCACCAGTGTCATGCCAAGTGTAAACAATTAAATGGCTGGAAGAACATCCAATTCTCTTGAAGACAGTCCAGAAACTGGAAGGATCAATTAGATTTTCTTGCAAGGTAGGACCCTCCCTCCCACGCACAACACACCCTCCACCTCCCAAATACACCCCCTCCCTCCGTTCCATCCCCCAGAAGTTCTCCAACCCTAAGCGCGAACGTTATTGCTACTAACAGACAGTCTAACACTCTTCTGGTAAGAAGCTCAATTGGGCAGTTATGCATCGGCTTAAACAGATGTCACCAAGAAAGGGACAATAAAAGAAGCAGGAGGAAATAAAGTAAACCTTTCAGAGAACACACTACTAGTGGCGATCTAAGCAGGGAAGGTTGACCAAGCAAAGTGACAGGGCCAACAGATAAATACCCCTATGAGCAAACCACAAGATGTTTAAAGACTATACTTAAATATGCTGATGAATTTCAACGCAGACCAATGGATGAATTTAGATCAATTTGGTAGTGGGCTTTCTGGACAGCATGATGACATTTGTGATCTAATCATGAAGAAAACGGTACTGGCAGTGCTCAATCACCAAGTGTGCAACCACAGAATTTGATCATTGGTGGAGGGAGGGATGACCTCAACCATCCTGCTGGAAAAGCGGGTCTGTTCTGCTTGGGAGATGAAAGGGTGGTGGAGTGCCAACAAATCGAAGCACCAGATCCTGGGAGTACTATATGGGGCAATCAAAATTTACTGTGCTCGATCGACCTCCACATTCCACAATACTTTTTTGTTTTGATCTGGACTACTGAGACTTTTACTAGGGGATAGGAAAGATCCAGGGAGCTATACAGAGGGAAGTAAACAGCACAAAACTGAAGACACTTCCTGTTCTGGGCCATAAAAAAAAAAAGAGATCAAAAATGAAGATCTCAATCTGGAGATCACATCCATCACTTCGGGATGCAGCTCCATACATAGTCTTCCAGCAAGAGACAACTAATAGCATTTGCTCTCATACCAAGGAAGCTGCTAGGTGACCCGTTTACCAGTACAATTCTTCTTCAAGCACTCCAGGGTGGAGTTAGACTTCTCTCCATACATCTGCTCTTGATCGAAAGTCAGTCAATGAGTGGCTTGAACAACGATGGAGAAATTAGTGAGGAGCTCTCAAATGTGTTAGTGTAGTGTGACTGCCATACGCATGAACCGAGCAATGGTGTCAGCAGAATCCAGGCTTCATTTGAAGATCTGTTTGGGTGCATCCAATCAGCCATTGATCGGGTCTGAGAATGGCTTTTTCATGGGGTGTGCCAAGCTGACCTCTGTTAGTTTCACCAATTCCCACATGGCATGGACATAGTGACCAAGAAGCTCCAGACCCATTTTGATGAAGTGAGGAAAAACTGGTGACAGTGTGCCTGTTGGCACATCTTTTACTCTGGTATCATTGTGTCCAGATGCAGAGTGGCACCACTTGTTGGCGTTGAAGATCCATTGCTGTCAAAAACGTTTCGCTACAAGTCTGAAGCCTGGAGAGAGGTGAGGAATCTGGAGGAAGATATATTCAACTGAAATGATGCAGAACAGCCAGACTGTTGCTAACTTTCTAGAGTGTATTCAAAGACCAGTTGGTACTAACTAATTTAAGATTGTACATCAACTAAAGCTAATGAAATCAGATTATCTGAAAAACAAGAACCTCTACAGCATGCAGACTAGATAAATCCATGTCACTCTTATGGGATTACAAATTGGTGACAGTTATCCACTGAAGGGGAGTCTAGAAGGCACATCAACACACATCTCAAAGGGGTTCTTTTTTAGATTTCTTCATACCGGTGGCCTATCACAACAAGCATTTGCAATGCAACGGTCTCGCTTTTAGGATCTTAAAAGTATTTAGCCATGCAGCACATTATCCTGGGTGTTATATTAACTCTTATCATTTAGCCTTACACAACTGCTATAACTGGATGAAAAGAGCATTTATTCTCAGTGGGGCGCCATGGAAAGGGGTTAAGGTAACTGTTAGTCCCAAACAATAAAGTTTTACAAAAACCAACATGCATTGACAAAGCTAATGCATTGACAAAGTCAAAAGGCTGGCAGCATAAGTCGGACCAGCTACCTCTGCAAATGCTTGTGTTGCTTTGTCAGGGACGTGGAGCAGCAGAGGAATGTGGAGGTAAAGAACAGTGTGGTATGAAACTGAAGCTGATCATGAGCAATAGCTAGACTGAAACAGAAGCGTGTTCTGTACTTGAGAAAGACACCAGCCGAACTTGAAATATGATCTGCGAAACAAATATGATCTGCGAAACTTGTTATGGTTTGAGATCGGGCTAACCTTTGCTGGAATGTCAAGGTTGAACAAGCACTGGCAACGACATTAGGTCTGGCTTTAACTTTAAAAGAATGTTGTATTGTAATGTGAAGCATTACAAGTTGATAGCATGGAAATGGATATGTATTTGTGCGGATGCAAAGAATCGTAGAAGAATATTAGTAAGGGTTAAAAGGTCGGGTGCCAAACCTGAATATCCATGTAGGTTATTGACTGCCCTCCTACTATCCGTGCTGATGCCAGAGAAAACCACCATAAATTATTTCGTTATCGAAGACATGTTATTATACGCAGTCATGTGTGTGCCCGTGAAAGCTGAAGTCCAGGCAGCTGGATAAATAAACAAAATGATTACAGCTGTGTGGAGGGCAAGCACTTTTTTGTGGAAGCACATAACTTCTGTTCAATTAAAACATGTACTTTTGGCTCCCAAGATGTGGGCGGAGCCAAAGCCTCCTCTCCTGGTGATTCTTTTTCACATAATTGTCTGGCGATAGCTGAGCTAACAAGCCAGGCCATAAAAAAATTTTTTAAAGAGAGCTGACCGAAAGGGTGGTATTTTAGTAGTGAAAGAACCATGTGTTAAAATCCCAATATTATTGGTTGTGGACTAGATTGTGAAACTTTCTATTTGGCTTTAGTGATATTAAGAGACATTCTGACCAGGGCAAAGAAGCCTGGACACCAACTAAAGGCATGGTCCCTGATTCTGCTAGGTTTGCTTATCGCTTGTATCAACAAGTTGTTTTAAAACCTATTTATTTTATTAAAGATCATCATGAGACAAGAGTTTTAGCATTTGCTCTGAGGCCAGCAGAAGTCTGCAGTATTTTAATGTTATGCCAATGTACAAAGGCAAATTTCAACCAGGATGACATCAAAACGTTAGAACCAAATTTCTTTAACGGCAACAAAGATGCTGCCTGTCCATATAGCTTTAATTCTGCCTATCAAAATTTGGCATAGTGAATTCAATGGAAATGCTGGGTTTATTCAGTACTTTTGAAAAACACAATATCAAACCATATGTAACAACATCAAGCATGGTTTTGTTGTACAGGGAGCCGGGAACTTTGTGTACTATGCACATCAAGGGCTGCAAGCAACACTGACTGCTAATGCATGAACTTATCACCAGTCACAGAAATCAAAAAAATTAATCCAACTCTCTAGGAATGTGTGTCTGTAGCTTTCCTCACTATAGACATGGGCTCTCAGAACCATACAACGGAGATAAAAAGTCACAAACTGTTCTACTCGCACCCACCAATGGCCATGGTGCAGGTGAAGAATGCATACTTGAGGCCCTGGAGCACCGACAGGGAGTGCAGATATGCAGCTGAAACCTCCTTTGAGGAGGAGGCCAGGTGTCCCCCTCCACCCCCATTAGCCAAGCACCACCTGCGTGACCCGTCCCAAATGCCTACCTTGAGGATTGAGATACTCAACCGGGGTGCCCTGAGTGCCTTTCGCCTGTGTTCATACCTCAAGTTGGTGCAGACACATCAGCAAATGGGATTCTCTCATTTTCCATGTAGGCACTCCCTCATGCACGAGGGCTCAGCCACCATTGAGTCTACACCGTCTGCTAAGGCAGTGCATTTCTTATTAAAGAAGGGACTTTGCAGACTTTTTGTAATTCAGATCTGCACTCCATACAAGACATATAGGCTAGTGGGCGATTAGTGCAGGAGAAGAAGACTGTTTCTGCGGGTCTAACAACTCGTAATCAAGAATGACTGAAAATACTGAAAGACAGACAGGGTGTACTTTCACCTTAACAGATAACAATCTGACATCTAGCTATGAATGTGATATTTGTATAGAAAGAACCTAGCCACAGGCAGCAGAGTACAAATACAGGGTCAAAGCCAAGGGCAGAGTCAAGCAGCGGTTTGAGAGGTAGCTGATTTGTGGACTATTACTGCATCATGATGATGGAGTGCTCTTTAAAGAGGCGAGTCATTAGGTTAAGAGTGAGCTCTTTGGATAACCCTTTCCTTCGTAGGTGGCTGCAACCGTCATTCAGGTTTCAGTGGAGTCTCTAAGGCGTCGAGTGATTTATTTTCGCTGTGCGTTTATGTTTGGACACCATTTCTTACTCAGTGCAGGGCACGTGCTAGAGAATGGTACATTTTACAGAAACCCCAAACCAAATGATTATAGAGCTCTATACATAAGAGTTCAGAGAACACATTAAAGTCAAAAAGCAAACAGGTTCTCATTTATAGAAAATGCGTTTTAAGGCTCACCATTTATAAAAATAAAAAAAAGGCATGAACATATATTTTAGGAATTTGGCCAGAGGATAAAAAGATTAGCATTGCTGAAAAATAATGCACTCCATGGCACTTGAATTCGATTAGTACGAGCAGGTTATTTCGGTTTATAAATGTAGAAAATGTCTATGATACGAGGCAGAGACTGATAGAGAAAAGTGCGTAAGAAATAGAGAAGAAGGGAAGTGACTGACAGAGAAAGTGTGAAAAAAGAGAAGCAATTCATAGAGTATGGTGATAAAGGACGAGGCCAGATTGATAGAGAAATAGTGCGTATGGCAGAAATTGAGACAAAGGGAGACTGAGAGAGAGGGCGAATGATAAATAAATAGTGAAAAAGAAAAAGAGAGATGGAGACGGAAAGTGTGTCAGGCAGAAGCTGAGGCAGAGTCAGAGAGTGAGAGAGTAGCAAGCAGGTTCAGAGCGGCGTGGAGCAGTAACGGGGCGGGGGGAGACAGGTGGAAGAGGGGATGGGCGGCACGGAGCTTTAGAAAAAGAATAAGAAAGACGAGTCAGAAAAAGGCTAAGAAATCAGTGATATGTTGTGTTAAACTGAGAGAGTCCAACAAATATGGGATGTGGTAGACGGAGAGATGAGACGACTGGAAAAATGCACACCAGGGAATAGAAAGCGTATTCTCACTTTTAGACACGCACTCGTCAGTGACGGACACAGTGCATTCTCGCTGAAACAATTCAGGTGAGACGCTGCGTGTCCGGGTGATTTTGTGTTGTTTGTTGGAAGGGAATGTGTTTACCTTTAATAGTTGATCACTTGCGGTGAATATCTATATCCACCGCTATCATACAGTTACTACTAAAGGTATTAGTGTTCTACGACGGGCTGTCAATATTGCAGATAGCGGAACCGAGGCACAAAAAGATAAAACGATTTGCACAATATTACACAATAAGGGAACATGGGGGCGCCGGGATTGGAGCTCAGGCTCACCTGTTACACGTATCATTCTCTCTCGCTCAGTTTGTCATTCGTGCTCTCCTCCTGCACCCTCACTCGTTTTCTATCCTCCTCTCACTCTTTAATCCTCTGTATTCGCTATCTTTATCTCCCTCTTTTCACTCGCAGTCCTCTCGTCCCTTCCCAAACCCGCTGTCTTTCCCCAACATACCCACAAGGAATCCGCCCCGTTAGAACAGCGGCCAAGCGGATGCCACTCTGTGCCCAGCCAACAGAACAAAACTGCCGCAAGTGGGCTGTGCCCCTCCCCACCCTGCGCCAACCCCCAGCCAGGCACAAGAAACAATAGTTAAAATGCCATTTACCTCGGGATTTCTTGGTTGGCTTCTGACGCAATGAAACCTGCAGTAAGGAAAGAAGGAAATGTCCGATTGTGCTGTTACATTTGTCAAACAAGAGAGGAGCGGGGGCGAGCGAGCGCGGCAGCCTGGGCTTTTGAAAGCTGACCAGACGCTCGTGCGTCATGGCCTTTTCCCCGCACGGCCGGCATGTGTTTCCAATTATTGCGCCCGCGTCTGGGCACGATAATGGGAAACAGATGTCGGCCCTGCGCGCGTAACCGCAGGAAAAAGGCCATGACGCACGAGCGTCTGGTCAGCTTTCCAAACCCCCTTACTAAAAGTCTCGCAAGCAGCGCATGCGCTGCTGTAGGCTCGACCTAAAAAGGGATGGCATGTTGGATAAAGGGACTAGAAGTCATATGATTTGGCTGGTAAATGCAGTTTTCTTTTAAAAAAAAGATATATAAAATTCTTAAAAAGAAACACATGTTTTAATTTACAAAAGCACATTGTTCCTGAATACTTTAGACAGGGGCCAGAAAAAGAAAGAACTGAACCCTCAAGCAACTGCCAGATAAAAGTATAATGATGTTAGGAACTCACTGGCTTTTTAAAGGAGCAATGACAAATTTCAGCCTAGTAATACTTCTGCCTATCTGGTTACATTTCCTTATTCTCCAAAAGCTTTAAATTATAGGTTAGGCTGTATTTATGCTCTAAATACAGATTCTAAATATACTTTCTCAATCAATTCAGTAAATCTAGCTGGATTTTAACTGTAAAAAAAAGCAATTTTATATATATCACTGCTCCAAGGTTGTCCACCTGTAAGTAGCACTCGAGCAACAGCTTGATTCATGTGTAGGTAAGGACGGGGAACCGCCCGTAGGAGCCGCTCCATAGTGGTATTGCCTGACGCGTTTCGAATCACCATATGATTCTCTTCAGAGGCTTTAATGGAACGGTGTGCGCAACCGCTGACCCACTTCTGACACACCCCTCCAATGGGAGGCTCGAATGAAACTGTGCCTTCTGGGAAGTGTAGTGCGAGTAGCACATAATCAAGTCCTGTATGGACCCCACAGGTGGGCCCGTCCACGATCCTATATACAGCTGCTGTTCCACTTTCGTGGCCCCCAATCTTACGGGGTGGTGCACACTCCGCGGCTGGACTGCCGCGTTATAATCACTGCTCCAAGGTTGTCCACCTGTAAGTAGCACTCGAGCAACAGCTTGATTCATGTGTAGGTAAGGACGGGGAACCGCCCGTAGGAGCCGCTCCATAGTGGTATTGCCTGACGTGTTTCGAGTCACCATATGATTCTCTTCAGAGGCTTTAATGGAACGGTGTGCGCAACCGCTGACCCACTTCTGACACCCCCCCCCCCAATGGGAGGCTCGAATGAAACTGTGCCTTCTGGGAAGTGTAGTGCGGGTAGCACATAATCAAGTCCTGTATGGACCCCACATAATAGGGGGCCACTCGACAAGGTATTTACCAAATCGATTCAGTGGGCCAACAGCAGAGGATTTAGGACGGGCCTGCTTGCGGGGTCCATGTGACCTATACATAGTATAATGCGTGCATCCATTTGGGGGATGATCGATTACGAACTATAGTTCCCATAATGCACAGTTCCATATGACTATCCCATTGGAGGGAGTGCAGTATTTAAATGGGAACATCATATGCACGCATCCTTCCCGTGAAAGCCTCTGAAGAGAAAGCTGAGGAGCTTTCGAAACGCATCAGGCAAACCTACACGGAGGCTGTTAATGGCTGTAAGCGGTATCCGTCCATACCATGGAAAGAGAGTTCTCTTGCTGCTGATGGTCGAGTGCGACTCAACTGATGGACACATCTTGGAGCTGTATGTATTCGCGGCCGTCCTGCCGCGGAGTCTGCACCACCCCGCCATAATAGGGGGCCACTCGACAAGGTATTTACCAAATCGATTATGTGGGCCAACAGCAGAGGATTTAGGACGGGCCTGCTTGCGGGGTCCATGTGACCTATACAGAGTATAATGCGTGCATCCATTTGGGGGATGATCGATTACGAACTATAGTTCCCGTAATGCACAGTTCCATATGACTATCCCATTGGAGGAAGTGCAGTATTTAAATGGGAACATCATATGCACGCATCCTTCCCGTGAAAGCCTCTGAAGAGAAAGCTGAGGAGCTTTCGAAACGCGTCAGGCAAACCTACACGGAGGCTGTTAATGGCTGTAAGCGGTATCCGTCCATACCATGGAAAGAGAGTTCTCTTGCTGCTGATGGTCGAGTGCGACTCAACTGTTGGACACATCTTGGAGCTGTATGTATTCGCGGCTGTCCTGCCGCGGAGTCTGCACCACCCCGCCATAATAGGGGCCACTCGACAAGGTATTTACCAAATCGATTATGTGGGCCAACATCAGAGGATTTAGGACGGGCCTGCTTGCGGGGTCCATGTGACCTATACAGAGTATAATGCGTGCATCCATTTGGGGGATGATCGATTACGAACTATAGTTCTCATAATGCACAGTTCCATATGACTATCCCATTGGAGGGAGTGCAGTATTTAAATGGGAACATCATATGCACGCATCCTTCCCGTGAAAGCCTCTGAAGAGAAAGCTGAGGAGCTTTCGAAACGCGTCAGGCAAACCTACACGGAGGCTGTTAATGGCTGTAAGCGGTATCCGTCCATACCATGGAAAGAGAGTTCTCTTGCTGCTGATGGTCGAGTGCGACTCAACTGATGGACACATCTTGGAGCTGTATGTATTCGCGGCCGTCCTGCCGCGGAGTCTGCACCAACCCGCCATAATAGGGGGCCACTCGACAAGGTATTTACCAAATCGATTATGTGGGCCAACAGCAGAGGTTTTAGGACGGGCCTGCTTGCGGGGTCCATGTGACCTATACAGAGTATAAT